>JZKD02S1831595.1:9303-31533 GCA_000966675.3 Picea glauca | reverse complement strand
TGGACTTTGTGTTGGGATTGCCGAGAACACAGAGAGGCGTGGATTCCATTTTTGTTGTGGTGGACAGATTCTCGAAGATGGCACATTTTATCCCATGTCATAAGACGAGCGATGCTACACACATCGCAAATTTTTTTTTCAAATAAATCGTGTGATTGCATGGATTGCCGAGAAGCATAATATCGGATAGGGATACGAAGTTCATACGTCATTTTTGGAGGATGCTATGGAAGAAGCTGGGGACTGACTTATCTTTCAGTTTGGCTTACCATCCACAGACAGATGGGCAGACCAAAGTAGTCAACAGGACTTTGGGGGATTTGTTGAGAAGCCTGGTGACGGAGCATCACAGCAGCTGGGATCAGATCCTACCGCAGGCAGAATTCGCGTACAACGATTCAGTGAATCGAAGTACAGGTAAGAGCCCATTTCAAATTTTGTATGGGACACAGCCGAGAGGGGTATATGAGCTTAGGGAGTCAGAACAGGATAAGACTAGCAGCACGAGAGCTGAAGAATTTGCTGAGGCAATGCAAGAACTTCACACACAGGTGAAGCAGCGGTTGCAGAAATCGAACCAGGAATACAAGCGTAGAGCTGATCAGAGAAAAAGGCAGCTTCAATTTGAAGTTGGAGACATGGTTCTGGCACACTTGAGGAAGGAAAGATTCCCACGGGGGACATATAACAAGCTCAAGATGAAGAAAATTGGGCCATGCCGAATCCTGAGGAAATTTGGCTCGAATGCATATGAGCTTGAGTTGCCCGAAGGCATTGGGATATATCTGATTTTCAATATTTCGGATTTATACCCATATAAGGCCACAGATGCATAAGCTGCACCTGATGAACAACCAGTGGTCCAATGGAAGAAACAATTACCAGTGGCACAGAAGCCTCAGATGGAGTGCATACTGGATAAAAGACTAGGGAAGGAGACCAGGAGGAAGCGGTATTTTGAATACCTGGTCAAATGGAAGAATCACCCAGTGGAGGATGCCAGCTGGGAGACAGAGGCAGTTATACAAAAGCATGGGCACACTATGCAGGAGCTCATGGACAGGAGCCCATGAAACCTTTTGAGCCGAGGAGTATGATGCAGGAGCATCCGCAACATCCGCAATTCACCATATGAACCAGCGCGAGGAGGAAGAGAACATACAGTTGGACAATCCAACAAACCTTTTTGATTTTGAATTTCACCTTGGTATTGTTGCACCGCCGTTTACTAAAGGCATTCAAAGCTAGACGCACTTGTATTATGTTACAGATAGGAAGGCATTTAATACAATTAAGGCTGGTAGATAGAAAGTAGTTGTAGATTAGACAGTCACCTTTCGAGAGGGAAAATGGAGTATAGACACCCTCCCTTGTATCATTGTATTATTCAGATTCAACATTAAGCAAAGAAGAAGAGAGCAGAGCAGAGGGAGTTGTGAAGAAACCTCCATGTACAGTTATTGAATTAATAGGAAGAGCCTTGATTCAATTCCATGGATGTGTTTGATCTCTGTGTGTTGTTGATATTATGTCTTTGCATGTTTGCTTCATTTTATGCTTATTTGTTATATGTTGCTCATGTGATTGCATATCAGGTCAGTAACCTGTGAGAATGAGTTTCAATTGTTTCTCTGCTTAGGCCAGGAGATTCCTGCATCTAGTGCAGTTGAATACCTCCGCATAGAGTGCGTTGAGGGGGCTAAGTAGTTGAACATTTGTTCTCTTTTGCCCAGAGTTGGGGTTGAGTACTCGAGCCGTGCAGGTGAGTGCAGGTCGAATTGAGTCTCAGTAGCAAAGTCTGAGAAGGGGGAAGGTTGAAGCCGTTTTGAGCATGAAGCGCACAGGACATAGAAGACTTCAACACTTTCAGACGTGATTGAAGATAGAGCACAAGGAGCGTGTTTGAAGAATCCTTGAAGGAGTCGGGGAACAAACTTCAGAAGGGACAACCCCTTTCTTTCGCTGAAGAAATCGACTCAGCAGAGGTCGTGCAGGACGAAGGTGGTGGAGCAGAGATCTCTTCATAGAGGAAGAGAATCGACGACTTGGATTTATCGGGAAGACTCGCGAGGTCCCATGGATTGTCGGATCTAGAAGAAGGAGCGAGGAGGTTAACTCTCAGACGCAGGGAGGATCATTGGTCATCGCCCATTGGCGAATCGGGGTTGGAGAGCGCAAGGATTGCATGCACGTCAAAATCGCGAAGTGCGATTCTCCGACTTGATCAGGCCATCGATCCTTGGAGGGACAGATGGCATAAATCCGAAACATCGGAGTTTCGGCATTCGAGGTTTCCAACGGCAGGGAATTTGGTATCGTGGATTCGCGCTCCGCGAAGTCCCAAAGACTAACGTGGCAACGTGGGACCCAGAGGCATAGTGGAGTCCAGGTGGCGCGTTCGCGAGGGATCGGGGTTTCGGAACTTGGAGGTTCATGTTGCATGAGGTACGCGACGACACAACCGCCGATTTCCCGATAAGAAAATCCCCGATAGAGAGGGAGCGTTGACCGTTGACATCGCGGATCGGGGTTCAGGTTTTCATATTGCACGAGAGGTGCACACAAGGTTCGCGAGTCTGCGAAACTCGATTTCCCGAGTTCCGAAAGGGAAGATAGCCGAGAAGACTGTGGGTAAAAGACTCCCGAGGGAGTTGGAAGATCTTGGACTCTTCAGGCCGAGATTTTGTGAAGGTCCTGGTGGGAGTGACCGTGCCTGTGAGGGGCAGGTTGTCGTCATTGATGCATTTTATTTGTAGTAAAGTGGTGGTCTACCGGTAATTTAACTCTTACTGAGTTGGGGTACTTCCTCGATATCTTATATTGTCTATATGTATGATGTTTTTCCTTACGTTCTTCATTTTTGTTCGTACACGGTTTTTTTTTATAAAAGATTTAACTTCTTGATTCACAATGTTATTTCCTCTTTCAAAGTATTTGTTGAATTCTGTGACAAAAATGGGTATCTTTGTATTAATGGTGGGACTCTACTTGTTGTGAGGGTACCCACCAGAAGTTCCAGGCACCATTCTCCCCTCGGCTAGGGTCGATTACAAAATCAGGCATGACAAATGGAGGCCGCAGTCTTTTCGGCCGTTAAGTTAAGTAGTCCGACAAAGTTGTGGTTATCAAACTATACTTTCGATTTTATAATTTAAAGTTCTATTATGTACTTTTACTAATTTTTTCCTATGATGGCCGAATGCAGGAATGCCCACTTAACGACGTAGGTACCGACCTCTACTCAACGTGACAAAGGTACTCAGGTTCTAAAAAAATATGGCCCTCAACTTCTTAAATCAAAGCATGGAGATCACGATTCTTTTCGTAGCTTTCTGTTGTTAGAAGTAACATTACTTATGCACCGATTCCCTATGTCAGATATCTAAGGGATTAAATCCCATTTTGTTTCTGTTAAATATCCATTTAAGACTATATATATATATAGTCGAGTTTGATGTAGGAAAAGACTGATAACCCAAATACTAGAAATGGAAAAACAACTCTAAGTTTACTTGTTTGGGAAACTCTTATATATGTTAAGCTTAGTAATGGAGGAACATTATTTTCTATTTTGAAAACAAGCTTATCCTTGACGTTCTGTACATTACTTCTGTAATTTAAAAGGTTTATAGAAATCTTTAAACAATTATAATAGCCATCATTATTGGACTTTGTTGATGTCTGTATGGATAGTCTCTTGTTAACGAAATTGTTTAATTGGAATTTACCTCAAAGGGGATATTTCGGAGGCGGGATTTTACATTCCAAATCTCTATGTTTTTTTTTTTACAATTCTCGTCCTTTAGATATATTGTATCCTCTGAATCTATTGCATTACTCTGTAGTTTTTAAATATCTTTCTGTAAAATGAGAAGTAATTGTTTGATAGATATTCTAAATGGAAAAGCCACAACCATAAAATTCTTGGTTTCTCTCTACGCACAACATATGTAAGAAGTGTCAGACGTTGATGATGTATCAATGAAATCATTGATTCGCTTTCCTATAGTATGATACTAGCATGATTATATCATCCAGTTTAGGGTAGTCTTATTCCTTGGATTATGTTTATTCCCATATGATTCATCATTCTAGACTGTATATGTGAATTATGTTTCCTTTTTTTTTGGAATTAAATTACAGACTGAAATATATATATGCTTATAATAGTTATGTTCGTTCATGGATACATGTTTGATTCTATTTAAAGTTTGATTTCTAGAAATAATTCCACATTTAATCCTATAGTCTATTTGCTAAATTCGATGAGGATATCATATGTTTTTATTTACATACAGGTTTTAATTCCATAGTAGAGGATTCCTTAGGGGATGATTCTAGAATTTATGTGTAACTATTCGATAATTAACAGGACTGTATAATTCATGAATTCGAACAGCCTTTGTCTAGGTTATTTTATGCATACTAACTTTAATGATCCCACTATATAAATAACCAATTCGACCAACAGAGGCAGAATACTGAAATTTAGATATAGAAAAAGACTTACAACAATTAAATGATCATTAAAACAGATACCAAAACCCATTTCCATTTAGCTATAATAGGTACAGTACATCCAATATAAAATTATTCAGATAGATAAGGATTAGAGTAGCATATCTGAACTAACTTGTGGGGAAATAAATGGAACAACCATGTTCCTCCCAACCGTAGAACCGAGCAGTCATGATCACTTGCCTGATTCACCCCCTAGCCTGACCATGAGTCCATAAGGGAGAACTTGGAAATCCCTCTACAGAAATGTCCTTCAATTTAGTAATTCCCCCTTGCCTCACATTCCTCCAGTGTTCATAACAGCAAGTGGAAGAAAAACATCAATAGTCTCTTTCCCAGCATACTTGGCAGCATCCTACCTCCTCACATATGCCTATTTGTTATTTGCCTAGGTCCTTTTTTCCCTCCCTTGGAAATTTTCGCAGCTTCCTAAATCCCTGATTTTCAGGGGCTGCCAATGGCCAAATCACTAATTTTCCACTTGTAAAACTCAGCCTAGGGGTAGTTCTAACATGTTCCCCACTCATGGAGTCATGGTCAGCTACTTTTAACATGGTTGTTCCATTTTTCCTCCTGCAATCAATATAAAATATTATGTTTTTAAACAAGTGTCATTTGTCAAATAGTTAGTTGGGTCAAATTAGATATCTGCCCAATAGTCATAATAATTTATTACAATTAACAAATTCGGAATTCGGAATTGCCATAAATGGCAAAAATTTTCCAAATTCGAATTGACTAAAAAACAGAAATAAATTTCCAGCAATTTGAATTTTCAAAATATTTTTATTTTGGGGGATGTCACACCCGAGTCCTCTCGGGGTTTGATAATTGTTGGTGTATTATTTTTACTAGTGCACCTTCTCGTTCAAAATGTTCTTTTGTTGCAGATTGCGCATTCAGATCACGCATCTGTCTAGGGAGCTTCTCTATTAGAGCACAACTTGCACATTATTTTTTCCATATGATTCAACAATCAAACTCCCTAGCACACATGGCTTTTTGGCCATTTTTGTTATATGTTGCAGGTCACCCTTGAACACTTAGATCTGCCAGATGTGCTTTCTTAGATTGTGACATAATAGATCCATGGGTGTGGCATTCTATTGCAGATATTTCTATGATACTTGGGAGACCACTATGAACGGGTACGCACTTGGAAGCGATTCGGAGGAGTCTCTAGATTGTCTAGATTTTTCTATGATATGCTTGTGGTGTGATTTGAGTTGAAGGCATAGTGAGTTTGTCATATTTGTCTTGAAATGTGGAGTCACAGATTGCGAAGATGATGGTTAGAATGCGTCACTACCTCATAATTGTGTTTACTATTTTTTTTTCTACAACCATGTTCTTTCACTTTGTTTGGCTCATTTTTAGGTAGACATATGAGTCAACATATTGAGGGAAGAATGGGGCTAGCATTGTGAAAGTATTCACCCTTGAAATATTCATCCTCAATGTGTTCATTATTATTAGAGCTTTCACATATGAAACCTTCACCAACAACATGATTATGCTTGAGATTTTGAATTTTATGAAAACAAAGCGAGATTGGTCGTGTGGTAGTAGAATTGGTCCGCTACCTAGGTGGGGATGGGGTTTGTACTTCTTATTTGAGGTGGTCCATAGTCCTATTTTATTGTAAATACTAAGTAGTATTCTCCTACCTCTGTAAAGGTAGGAATTTAACATAGTTTTAATAATCATTTGATACTTGATTCTATAGTTATTAGTCCCTGCCGAAGGGATAGAGGGACTATAGCGATCGATAACTCATTGAATTCATATTAATATGTCCTTTGACTATAAATTTTTGCATCATCTGTATTTTTCAAACTATAGAAGTAAAAAAAATAAAAATTATATAATAAAAAAAACCTTATATGTCATCGTGTCATTGGAGAATATATTGGAGGTCTTATTCCTAGCTTCATTGCTCTGAATGTTTTAAATGTTTAGATATCCAAATTTTTGAGCTTAGACCCTCTTTTTTAATTTTGATTACATTTTTACTTAAATGTTTACATACCGAAAGTTCTGAGCATCGATGGTATTTTTTAATGTTTTTATTATTATTTCTATTTGTATTGAAATGTTTACATACAAAAGTTATAGAGCATTAACACTTTTTTTGAGGTGCTTGAATATGCCTAACATATTAAATGTTTACATAGAGCGAGGTCCTTAAACAAACCTGACAACTTAAATGTTTGGATACCATGAAGCCCTGAAATATCCAGACAACCTTAAATGTTTACCTAAATAGGCTTCTCATAGTACATTTTTCCTCAAATTTTTCCAAATTTTGACAATATTGTTGTCCATCGCCAATTGCATAGCTATTGTATGTTTCATACTTCTTCTATGCTTGGAATGCAATTTGGTCATCGTTGAATATACATACATTGTTTACTGATTCGGTGGGTGATTCTTGTTCGTTGGTTCATCAATTGTTGCTTGTTTTTGTTTGGTTCAACTTTGCAAGGTTGAGGACCTACACCTATGGTTGGAATTGTTGGTGCTTGTTTCTTTCTTTTGTTTACTTCATCTTTGTAGGGTTGGGGTATTGCATGCACAGTTGGAGATGTTTTTTTTTTACTCTGCGGCATCCAGGTGTTGCACCCACAATTCGACCTGTGCTTTTGTCATTCATCATTTCATAGTAAGTTTCGATGCGATAATTTCATTTATATTCGTTCTTTGTTGTTCATTGTTTTTAGTTTTCAAGTAAGAATGTTTGATTATTTCTACTGGCATCCTCGTCATATGTTTCAGGTTCCTTCTGTGCTTGGGCTACAGTTTGGCAATCATTGGAGATACATAGGTTGTTTACCATTTTAGTGGTTGTTTCTTGTTTGTTGGTTCATTGGTTTGTCGATTGATTCTTGTTATTGATTGGTTCAATTTTGCAAGTTTGAGGTCTTGGGGCTGCAATTGGACCTGTTCTTGATTCCTCATTGGTTTGTTTCTTTCTGTTTTCTTTTATTTATTTCATCTTTGCAGGGTTGGGGTCCTACGCTAGAAGTTGGAGCTAGTTGTTTTTCACTTTGCGGTGTTCAGGTCCTCCACCAACAAGTGCACCTGCGGTTTTTTCGTTTTCCGTGTTTTGCGAAGTCGAGATCTAACGCATGTCCCATGCCTGCCTATCCTGCTCTTAAATTTTTCTCCAATTTTTTTTCCTAGCTATGGAACATACCTACATGCCTTTGCAAAATTTTCTTGTAGAAGAAAAGGTTACTCAGTTGGTGCTATCAAGAGTGGTGTTTCTTGGATTGAAAATTGCAGTATTCAGTTTCTATGTTGTTTGGCATGCAACATTTCTACCATAATGAATGTGTTCTCAAATGCATCACAACATTTACATTTGGACAAAACCATTATCATTATAAGATACTTCAGTGTTGACATGATACTAAATAGTGGCATAAAAAATAATTGAATTACATGTGCAATTACAATGTTCATTATCTTTTTGTTAAGATAAAACATGTGCAAAATGAACTTATTAACCATATATGGTGAAATGTGCCCATATCACAATACAACCTAGTTATCCTATACACACACTGGTATGACCACGATACAATTTTTCTTGTACTTTAAATATGAAATGTACATCAAAGATACTGCAAAATTATATTTTGATGTCTCAAAGGATATCTGAATACTTTGCTGCAGAAAACCAAAATCATTCAGCTATGGCCATGCAATTTCTTAATATTTTTTGGCTTGTAATATATTTTGGAATGAAAAAACTTTATAGAATTACAACCATGGATGAAGAAAATCAAAGGTTCATGTTTCTATCTATCCTTTATTATATTCCTTGATTCTCATTTAATGTATGTACATATTACTTGTCCTCCTTTGCATACCAGCTTCCATTCATGTTCATTGCATTTTGTGCGTTCCCACATTGAAACAAACAAAATAGCTCGAGAAAATGGAGTCTTTACTGCAAGTGTAGAAGAGGAGATACAAAGGTACATGCTTGTATTGTTATTTCATATTTCATTGTTTTGTATTTCATTTATTGTTTGTATAAGTGTTCACCTAATTTATTGTATGTGGATATTATGTATCTTCCTACATAATAACTTATCTTCATGTCCTTTGTATTTTTTGTGCCGCTACATTAAAATAAATCGAACTCTGTTTATTTTTTTTACATGTCTTCCTGCATACCAACTTCCTTCATGTCCATTTTATTTTTATACATTGCTACATTTAAACAAACAGAGTAGATGGAGAAGATGATGGACTCTTTGCTGCAAATGTAGAGGATGAGTTACAAAGGTGCATGCTTCTACTCTTATTTCATATTCCAGTGTTTAGTATTTCATTTATTCTCTATATATTTGTTCTACTTGTTCTACTGCTTTGCACCTATTTTGTTGTATGTAGATACTACATATATTTCTACATAGTAACTTATCCTCATGTGAATTGTATTCTCTTTATTGCTACATTGAAATAAATAGAACTGTATTTCTTTCTTTTACATGTCTTTCTACATACTAACTTACCTTTATGTCCATTGTGTGTTTGGCATTGCTACATTGAAAGAAAAAAATTGGTTGGACAGGAAGATGCATTTTTATATGCCACATCAGAGGGGGCTGAAGTACAATCTTCAAAAAGGTATACCAACTATGCTAGTAAATCAAACACACAAAATAGGTGGGTGCATATAATATTGGAATAGAAAACGATGATTTGGAAACAATGGGTCTTCATTGAGACTTCCCTTTCCAAAAATTTCTCTCCCCGTTTCTAATTTTCCCACTTTCTAGTATCCCTTTTGTTTCCCTCTTCTATGCTTAATTGAATTCCCCTTCATTTTTCTCGTCTACTTTCTCTTTCTAGTTTATTTTCTTAGTCGTCTTTCCGAAAATGTCTAGGTGCACGGGTTGCTAGACTCACGACTTCACATTTATAATCATGCTTCTATATCATGACTCCGACCGACGGTTTCCTCATTCCATACTTAGCGACTTTTTCGATCGCGGGTTCCCGGGCTAGCGGGTTCAAGATTGTGCCTCTAGCTTTAGAGGTTCCACGATATACAGATTGGTCTCCATACCCCCCTATCATACCCTACTCCCTATTACACATTTTTGCAATAAAAAAATCTGAGGCATACAATTTGATCGTTGAGTCCTCATGTTTCATGAGTATCCCTTGACACCCTATTTCGTATTCCTTCTCCTTTGACCATGTATTTGACATTCAGAACATTTATGGACAATATACAATGCATATTCTTATTTATTCCTTCTGATTTTCATCTACACATGCTTTCATCTAAAATTTTTTGACTAGTGACATGGCCATGAGTAGTCAATCATCACAAACATCAACAAACTGACAAGGCCAAAGGTAAAGATCCATACATTGTGTTCCTCATATGTTTACAAAACAAATATCCTCAACTATTTATTCATATATGCCATGGAAAATATGTTGATTTCATCTGCAACAGATACTTTGCAGTTCACAAGAAGTATCAACGAGCACAAGTGAGACGCCAAACATAGCGCAAGTTCTGCAGACTAAGAGGTCTGGTTGCAAAAATATGGTTCCATACTTCATTCAAGTTGTGGGTCTACTTGTAAATTTATGCTAGGAAAGAAGAAAAAATAAAATAATGCAAACTACCATTCAAATTAATTTTCCTATTCAAAAAATGTCACCAGGTCTAAAATTATAACACCCAAAATACTATCAATAGAGGGCCTAAACAACTGCCGAACTGGACAAGTGTTTTTCAGGGACATAATGGTTGTCTATAGCACCTACTTGGACAAGGAAAAGAAAACTAGATCCATTATGCATGCTAGCATGACATACAATGAATCACTGATGACAGTCACACTGACTATTGCCACAAAACTTGTCCAGAAACATGTAGAAAAGATATTTCTAGATAATGGGATATCCGTTACAATTTTTAATATATTTCCCAGAAGAATATATGACCGTGGTGATTGTGATCGGATTATATCACTCAACGAAATAGGCATTTTGGAAAAAAAAACCCTCTATTTGTTCAGAATATCGTTTTGTCCTGAACACAACTATCAACCAACTTGCATAGAGCAATGACACTTACCGAATCAGAACTATTGGTGCAGTTGTCACACTCATGAGAAAAATTGGCTCACAACACATTCTCCATATAAAATATGGAGAGTCAAACAACGATAAGGCAATGGTATCATTCTCCATATCCAATTTTGTCCTTTACTTTCACATGTCCATGTATCTCGGTTATGTTACACAACTATTCCACTGTTCCATGTTGTCGGTTCAATTGTTTGACACCTATTCAAATTTGTTTTCCTCAATGGAAGAACAGTTGCATAAAGGGAAATTTCCACTTATTCTCTTCAAAAATATAACAAAGAAAAGATATGTTAAAGAAAGGATCTTTCGCACAACCCAAGAAACATTTCTAACAAAATTGCGAACAGACATAGTACATGATCTCAACAAACTAACTAGCTCTACAATTGCTGTGTGTATACATCTACAATTTCATCCTCACTTTCCTCATACATATTTCCTTCACCAATTTTATGCATTTTTTCTTTTTTTGTTCTACAATTGTATATTATATTGTTCAATATATTAATTGATATGGTCATGTGCCCAGGTTGAAGGTGTTTTGGTTGCAATGAATGCGTACTCGAACCCCTTCAATATTGTATGTGCCAAATGAAACTCTCCTTCTTCTACTTCTTCTTTAATAAATGATTATACAATTGATTGTATACGATGCAATAAAAAATTCCCTTACATATATCGACATTTCCTCAATCCTTCCATCTGAACCGTGGGCAATGCAATTGTACATTGTACAATTAGGTAGCCTCTGTTACAAGATGTGCTTCACGGGTTAGAAAAAATTCCATATGAAGTATACCTACAGAAAAAGGAAAACATTGTCTCCATGCTGTGTGATTTTTGGATACATAACAAATTTACCTTAAATGAGGACAATGCAATACTGCATATCGGCTGAAAAAAAATAAAAAAATCAGATCAAGCTTTAGCAGGAAACAGAAAAATTTCATGTGTGTGTGTAATTTTTCTTCAATACCCAAATGAATGTTCATCAGACTTGAGTTCTTCAAAGTTTACATCTATAGATGAAACATTTTATTTCCATAGATTTTGTCTCTTTTTGAGCACCTAAAAAAACAAGAATTAAACTACTAATAAAATTGTTGTTGTTATTTTGATGTTTTTTTGCATCTCCCAGTAATAAATTTTCATATTTGTTGGCGTGTCCAATTGAAAAAAAAATGGTGGCTAGATGTAGATTTGTTGGACGAGCCTGCACCTTTTTGGGTGTCCAAATTGGAAAAATGTTTTCTAACTATATAGCCATGGCAAGATTTATGCATTTTTTGGGTACCCAAATAAAAAAGAGGATGATCTCAAACTATACATTTATGGTATGATATCTGCATTTTCTCAATGCCCTAATTGAAAAAAAAGGGCTCAACATGGATTGAATCACGAACTTGAGATCTTCAAAACTCACTATAGAGATTTGGGAGTTCGAGCATTGGAATTTATACATGCAAGTGCATTTATTGCTGATGTACAAGCGCATAAGATTGTTCAGTCCAGAAATGGGAAGCATGAGGAAAAACCCCATACAAATTATTCAACTTTGAATAACTCAGGCCCATCCTTTGAACCATCGAAATGTCTTTCTCCTCTGGGCATAACCATCAAGCATTTCCAATAATGTTGGAAATTAGACATTGTTAAAATTGGTAGTGATAGAACATGGCACTATCAGAAGAAAATGTCCATAGTGATCTTTCTTCATGGTAAAATAGTAATCGATAAGTTTCATGTTCCCCATTTGGGGTTTTGGTTATAGTTGGGATACAATGGTGAAGCTCTATTGGTTTTGTCTTGTCTTGTGTTTGGTAGACTTTTGTTCATATCTCATGGCCCTAGTTATTTTCTCACGGGAACATATACCAGATGTAAGACAAAACCAATGCCACATGTGGTTTTATATATATATCGAATTGTTTGATGCATAGGTCGATGCGTACTTCCCTATGGACCCTTGTGGGATCTCAATTGATGCCTTATGTGTTCATTTGTTGCCTTGTGCCTTGACTTTCAATACATTTGGTGTTTACTTGGTTGTTGGTTGTATGCTTCTTTCTGGAAAATTAATGATACATTTAGGATATTGGTGGTTTTTCTATGATATTAAAGAATATACATGACCTGTTTTTCTTTTTAATATAATCTCTCTGATGCAAATGTAGTATGTGGCTCATTTTAGCACTTTTCCTTGATCGATGAACTTAGCAAAATTCATCTCCAGGAATATTTTGAAATAAAAGGATATATACTATGTGAAGTCCAATGGAACTATCATACCAACCAAAGAACATTAAATTTCAAATTTGTCTTAAAATTCAAATTCATCATTGTTATACTTACGGTGAAGTTGACAGCACAATAATTTTCCTTAAACATCCCAAAATAGATTTTCTTGTAGATTTTTTATGCTTCTCTTATACAAACACATCCTGGAAAATATAAGCATGGATCGCTTTATCTATTCTGTGATTGAAGAGCCTATTCACCTATTTAATGCACTTCATAGTTATTGTTAATACCATCAATGGGGCTTTCTTACACCAATTCCCACTTCCAAAAATTGTCATCCTGCTTCTTTTTGTCCTCTACTTTCCCTTTCTGGTTACTTAGTAATTTTTAGGAAAATGTCTAGGTGTGGGGGTTGGCGGATTCACGTCTTCATATTTCCACTCATACTTTTATATCATGAGTCTGGTCGACCGCTTCCCCATTTCATATTCAAAAAAAAATTTGGATCGCGGGTTCCTGGGTAGGCGGTATCAAAATTGCATTTACATTGTTTCACCGTCTACAAAAAGCACATGGACTTCCCTGATCTACAAATTGGAAACCAAATTCCCCTTTATTTTTCTCATTTACTTTCCCTTTCTTGTTACTTATTTGTTTTTACGAATGTGTCATTTTTCCAAATGTCTCATTCTTTTATATACAACACCCAGAGTTCCACAATATACAAATTCACTGTCGAAGTCCGTCATTGTCCCATGTTCCATGTTACACATTTTTTAATCAAAAGTTGGGATACATACAATTTGACCATCGGGCCCTCACGTCTCTTGAGTAGAACTTGTGGCCCTGTTTTCAAGCCCGTTAGTATTCCTTGTTCCGAGTATGTCTCATTATTTTATATCACGAGTCTGACCAATCACTTACCCATTGCATACTTGGCGACTATTACCATCGTCGGTTTCTAGCCAGGCTTGCTCAACATTGCGCTTCCATTGTTCCACTACCTACAAAAAACACTTGAAATTTCATGATATACAAATTGACCGCCGAAATCCGTTATGGTGCCTTGTTCCGTGTTACACATTTTGTAGTCAAAATTTTGGAGACATACAATTTGACCACCGGTCCCTCACATCTCCTGAGTATAAATTGTGACCCTATTTTGAAGCCCGACTGACCGCTTTCCATACTTGGCCATTTCTTGGAATCTCTTTCACGGGTTGGCGGGTCAACAAAATGTGTAATTCTTAATCTCTCTTCACCATCCTTGCCACCTTCACACTTGTTTGTAGATATTCAATTAATAAGATTTAATGCTAATAGATTATCGTCCAGGAACTGTTAAGATTGTCATTAATGTCTGAAAGGATAGAGAATATTTGTCATTATAATGAATTGAACCAAGATTTGTGGAGGGTTGTGTTATCCTTTGCAAGTGTCCATTTCAAGCATCATGCAATATCTTTCAGGCATCGTTCGGTTAGCGCCATTACGAAATCTCTAATTCTTAATTGCTCTTCGCTATCACCGCCACCTTCCCATGTTTTTCTAAATATGAAATTAGTAAGCTTTAATGGTAACAACTCATTATGCATGAACTGTGGATATTGTCATTGATCACCGAAAGGCTTGAGGAGATATTCCATTGATATGCATTAAACCAAGATTTGCAGAGGGTTATATTACCCCTTTCGAATTTTCATTTCAAACATCATATAGAGAAAACAAAAATTCTCATTAACTTATGGAAGCAGTTCGACAACAGTTTTGTATAGATAAAGTAAACACATTCGAGAATGATGACCAGAGGTTCCAGTACTCTAGGGAATATTCTTACTACTCATCTCCCTCCTCCCAGGAGAAAAAAAGGAGATGGTCCATTGGTGCACCGAGAGATATATTTCAAGACAAATAATTCCAAGGCAACCCTCCCTCATTAGACAGCCTACCCGCCTGCGTTGATCACTGACGTAGAAGTTGATGCAGCCAATTTCAAGATGTAATAAGATGATATGATGGATGCTTTACGACAATGGATAATGGAAATGCAGACTTTGTTCCCACTCTTTCTCACAAATTGAAATCAACCATAATGGGGGGCACTTCTTGGCTCATCAATGGTGGCCTTGACAAGAGAAAAAGAAGGGGTTTTAGAAAAGAAACCGATGTTGAATGCAATAGCTGATTTCGAGCTCAAGAGTAGGAATTACATAAGTCCAAACTAGTCCACTCTGGGAAAAAGTATTTCACTCTAAGGAAATGGTCTCTTTATGCTCCTAGAGATATATTTCAAGTCAATAATTATTCAATTGCGAGACCACTCTCCTGTTCTGTGGATATACAATTTATATATTAGGGGATGAAGACCAAAAATCCCACTGGTGCAAGGAATATTCCTAGTACTCATCTCCTTCCACCCATAATTGATTAACTTGGGCCTATGGAATTACTCATTCAACCTGTGTCCCTGAAGTCTTCGACTGTGAGGAGGTGGTCTCTTGGTGTGTCCTAACTTTCAATTTCAGGCTCTTTTGCTTGACCTGCAACATTTTTCATCTTCTTCCTCATGGGAAGCTTGTGAGAACTATCAATTTTACCACGAGGATGGGTTCTTATGTCCTCTTGGGTTTGAAAAATTATGGTTTTCTTTCTTTCAGGGTTCTCCATTGGAGTGATGTTGTTGGATGTCATTCTCTTCATAGTGGTGGTTGCAGATTCGAAATTATTCTCGCCAGAGCTTTTTCCTTGCTATTTGTACAATTGAGTGGTGCCTTGCAATGTCTCCAGGTTGTTAACATCAAGAGTAGGAGTGTTGTTCACCTGCTTCAATCCAAGGAATTATTCCACTGCAGAACCACTCTCCTATTTATTTCTCGCCTCATGTCTTCCGCAAAATATTGAGATTGTTTCAGAAAACATTGGCCTTCCAAGGAGAATACTGAAAGGACTTCCTAAAAAAATCATGGTAATGACTTTTGTATGCATGTTGAAGAGAATCTCTATGCCTCCTGCATGTTGACTCACTAGAGGAACAACACAAAATTGTATGCATGTTTTTTTTTTTTTTTTTAGATCCTGTACCTGTGTTTGTGACAAATATGTTCCATGCTTTTGTGCAAATAACTCAATCCAATTTATATGGATATATATACACTGCCAAATATTTTTATTTTTTATGGATATATATAACACCTCTTCCCATTAGCATGGTTTGATAGTCTCGTAGTTCTTCAATATTGTATTGGCTAAAGTAATTTGATCTAATATGGAACATTTACCAATTATATGACAATGCATTGTGTCGATCCCATCAGGCTTCTATGGAAACAAAAAAGAATTTAATACAGTTTCAAACCAACATTCAATTCAATTCGTAATGTAGATAGAGCATAGAAAGACTAAATGACGATGTGGAAGTCAGGACCCCACCCTAGAAATTCTGTTTTTATCTTAGCCTTGCTAAGAAAACGATTTCTTATTTCCCTTCGGCATCCTTGATTTCTTTACTCGAAAAGGGACATTTTATTAGTTGTCCATCCCCTAGCCTCTATTTGAGCACTTTTTACTTGATTAATGAAATTACCAAATTTCTTGTACGCAATAAAAAAAAAAAAAAGTGATCTATAATGGTTGTAGTCAAATGGGACTATGAAATCCACTACAATATTAAAATTAAAGATCGTCATTGTTGTTTCTAGACATGCAATTATTAATCTTTAACTCTAACAACCCATCATCCAAGAAGTTTAATACTTAAGTTAATATGTCAAAGTCATGGAAGAATGTATTACTAACACAATTACTCCCACAAGCTGCAATAAAAACTAATCTTCAACAAAGCATTTGCTCACATCCTTTTTAGTGGTACAAGCACAATAGAAAACAAGTAAGTGGATAAAATATTGGACTAGAAAATGATGATTTTGCAACAATGGGGATTGTTTGAGACAAATTCCTAATTACAAAATATTCCATTCTCTTTTCCATTTTCCCACTCTTTTATCCCCTTCTTTTTCCTCTTATATACTTAACCAAATTCCCCTTTCTTTTTCCCCTGTAATTTCTCTTTCTAGTTACATAGTCATTTTTTTTCGAAAATGTCTTGTTGTGCAGGTTGGTGGATTCACAGGTTCACATTTTATTCATGCTTTTATATCGCGATTCCGATCAAGTGCTTCCCCTTTCCATACCTAGCCAATTTTTCGATCACGGGTTCTCGCCCAGGCGGACTCTAAATTACACTTCCATTTTTTTGTGACCTGCAGACAACACTCTGGCTTCTGCGATATGCAAATTTAGTTCTGGACTCCCACATCATCCCCTCTTTCGTCTTACACATTTTGCACTGAAATGCTTCGATACATAAAATTTCACCGTCGGGGCCTCACGTCTCCTCGGGAACCCTTGTCACCCTATTTTGAAGCTCGTTTGACCACTTTCCACACTTGGCCATTTTTTGGAATCTATTTTTCGTATTGTCGGGTTGACGGGTTCAGGAAATTTCCAATTCCTAGTCATTGTTTCCTATTCCCGCCAGCTTCAGACTTCTTTCCAAGTATATGCAGTAAGTATACAACTTCTCCATAAATATACAGAAAAGATCTTGCCAGGAAATGGAATATCTGTTATAGATTTGAATATATTATCCCTTCTTTTCCCTCTTCAATACTTAACCAAATTCTTGTTTCTTTTTCCTCTCTACTTTCTCTTTCCAGTTACTTAGTCATTTTTCAAAAAATGTCTAACTGTGCAGGTTAGCAGACTCGCAGGTTCACATCTCCACTCGTTCTTTTATATCGTGACTGTGATCGCCCGCTTCCCATTCCATACCTAGCCACTTTTCATATCGCAGATTCCTAGGTAGGTGGGATCTAGATTACACTTCCATTGTTCTGTGAGCTACAAACAACACCCAAACATCTGTGATCCACAAATTTACTGCCAGACTCCCACATCATACTCTCTTCCATGATACACAGTTTCCACTCAAAAGTTCTGAGACCTTCAATTTAACCTTCAGGTCCTCACATCTCTTGGGGAACTATTCTCACCCCATTTTGAAGCTCGTACACCTGCTTTCCATACTTGACAATTTATTGGAATCTCTTTCACAGATCGTCGGGTTGGTAGGTTAACGAAATATCCAATTCCTAATCGTTGTTTCATATTCCCACAACCTTCGCAGTTATTTCTAAGTAT
Organism: Picea glauca; assembly: GCA_000966675.3. Lineage (NCBI taxonomy): Eukaryota > Viridiplantae > Streptophyta > Pinopsida > Pinales > Pinaceae > Picea > Picea glauca. The sequence goes on along the minus strand of JZKD02S1831595.1, from coordinate 13,449 downwards.
GCAATAACTCATGTTTAATGCTAACAAATAACCATGCCTCCAGGAGACAGTCATACTAATTGTAACTACACAACTTGTCCAGAAACATGTAGAAAATATCTGGCCATGTAATGGGATATTTATTACAAATATCAATATATTAGCCAAAAGAGTCCCATCGATCGTTCCCTTATTCCATACTTATCGAATTTGTCTCTTTCAGGTTCCGAGACAGGCGGACTACACTTCCAATGTTGCTTGACCTGCAAACCTCACCACGACTTCTGCGATATGCAAATGGACTTCCAGATTCCCACATCATCCCCTTTTTCGTGTTACACATTTTTCACTCAAAAGTTCTGATACATACAATTTGACCACTAGGGCCTCACATCTCCTCAGGAACCCTTGTCACCCTATTTTGAAGCTCGTCTGACCGTTTTCCACACTTGGACATTTATTGGAATCTCTTTCGTGGATCTTCGGGTTGGCGGGTTCATGAAATTTCCAATTCCTAGTCGTTGTTTCATGTGCCCGACACCCTCACACTTCTTTCCAAGTATATGAAATAAGTATACAACTTCTCCAGAAACATGCAGAAAATATATTTCCAGAAAATGGGATAGCTATTACATATTTGAATATATTATCCCTTATTTTCCCTCTTCTATACTTAACCAAATTATCGTTTCTCTTCCCCCTCTACTTTCTCTTTCTGACTATTTAGTCGTTGCTCCAAAAATGTCTAGCTGCACGGGTTGGCACAATCATGGGTTCACATTTTCACTTGTTCTTTTTTATCGTGACTCCGATCAACCGCTTCCCCATTCCATACATAGCCACTTTTTTTATCATGGATTCCTAGGCAAGCGGGCTCTAGATTGCACTTCCATTGTTCTATGACCTACAAACAACAACCTGACTTCTACGATATACAAATTTACAACCGGACTCCCACATCATACCCTCTTCCGTTTTACACAGTTTTCACTCAAAAGTTTTGAGACCTACAATTTGATCATCAGGTCCTCACGTCTCCTGTGGAACTATTATCACCCCATTTTGAATATCATCCTTTCGATTTCCATACTTCACCATTTCTTTGAATCTCTTTCGTAGATCGTCGGGTTAGCGGGTTCATGAAATATATAATTCCTAATATATGTTTCTTGTGACCGCCACCTTCGCACTTATTTCCAAGTATGTAATAATTGAGGTTTAATGTTGACAACTTACCATGCCTCGAGGAGACTGTCATAATAACTGTCCCTAGACAACTTCTCTAGAAACATGCAGAAAATATTCTTCCAGGTAATGGGATATCTATTACAAAAATCAATATATTAGTGAAAATGAATTCCATCAACCATTTCCCTATTCCATACTTATCGACATTTTCTATTGCAGGTTCCTAGACATATGGGTTCAATATTTCCCTTACATTGTTCCGCGACCTGCAAACAACACCCAAAATTTCATGATATACATGGAGAAAAGATCTTTCCAAGTAATGGGATATCTATTACAAATTTCAATATATTAGTGAAAACGAGTCCGACTGGCCATTTCCGTATTCCATACTTAGAAACATTTTCGATTGCGGGTTCCCAGACAAGTGGACTCAATATTTCCCTTCCATTGTTCCGCAACCTAAAAACAACACCTGAAATTTCGAAAATATACAAACAGACCGTTGGACTTCCCCATCATGCACTCTTCCCTTTTACACCTTTTCCAGTTAAAATTTCTGAGACATACAATTTGACTTTCAGACCCTCACCTCTCCTGAAAATCCCCTATAACCCTATTTTGAAACTTGTCCGACCAATTTTTATACTTGGTTATTCCTTACTTTCTCTTCCGTATCCCCATCACATTCGAACTTGTTTATAATAAAAAATTGTTTATAAAAACATTAATATATATATATATATATATATTAAAAAGAAATATAATTTGATCGTCAGGTGATCACCTCTCCTTCATATCCCTTGCAATCCTACTTTCAAGCCCGTCCAACTACTTTTCATACTTATATATATATATATAAGAGTCTTATTTATCATAAAAAAGATTGTTTATAAAAACATTATTATATATGTGTGTGTGTGTGTGTGTGTGTGTGTGTGTGTGTGTGTGTGTATGTATGTATATAAGGTCTTATTTCTAAGTATGCAATTAGTAAGATTTAATGCTAAACCAATATTTGAGAAGATCTCCCATTAATACACATTGAGCCAAGATTTCTAGAGGGTGATATTGTCCCTTCCGAGTGTTAATTTCAAACATCATGGAATGTTGTTCGCACCTCATCGGGTTGGCCCGTTCACGAAATATTCAATCCTTAATTAGAAAACGAGTTTGTCCGACCGTTTTCCTATTCCATACTTAGACACTTTCCCAAAATTATGCAAATATACAAACCATCCCGTGAGCTGCCCCATCATGCCCTCTTCCATTTTACGCGTTTTGCAGTAAAAACTTCTGAGACATACAATTTGACCGTTAGATACTCACCTCTCCTAAGTATCCACTATAACCCTATTTTGAAACCCGTCCAACCGCTTTTCATACTTGGACATTCCTTACTTGATCTTCCCCGTCTCTGTCATCTTCGCATGTGTTTATAATAAAAAATTGTTTATAAACACACACACACACACACATAAGGTCTTATTTCTAGATATGCAATTAGTAAGCTTTAATTGTAACAACTCATCATGTAGGAACAATATAAATTGTCATTGATGAGCAAAAGGCTTCAGGATATCTCTCATTAATACGCATTAAACCAAGATTTGTGGAGGGTTATATTATCCCTTCTGAGTGTTAATTTAAAACATCATGGAATGTTGTTCACACATCGTCGGGTTGGCGCGTTCACGAAACCTCCAATCCTTAATTTTTCTTCGTTGTACCTGCCACCTTCGCGCTTCTAAGTATGCAATAAGTAATATTTACTGCTAACATCTCATCATGCAACACCCATAGAGATTGTCATTAATGAGAGAAAGGCTCGAGGGGATTTTCCATTCACACACATTGAACCAACATTTGCGAAGGGTTATATTATCCCCTCAAACTTTTCATTTCAAGCATTGTCTGGAGCAAACAAACGTTCTCATAAATTTATGGAACCAACTCAACAACAATTCTGTGAAGATACAATGAACATCTTCAGGCGTGAGGACCAGAACTTCCAACGGTCCAGAGCATATTCTCACTACTCATCCCCTTCAGCCTAGAATGAAATAATTTGGACCTCTCGGATTGCTCATGCAGGTTTTGTCCCTAAATTTTTTGACTACAAGGCGTTGGTATCTTGGTGCGTCGATCAATATATTTAAGTCCAAAGAATTATTCCAATTTGGGACCACTCTTATATTTCTTTTTCACCTCAGGTCTTTCGTTAGATGTTAGGATTTTCAGATCCAACATTGACGTTCAGGAGAGAAAACTCCAAGCATTTCCTAAGAAAGAATAATAACGGGTTGGACCTCTTGCCCGTGTTCCTGGAAGACCTGATGGCAGTTCCTGAAGATATCACAAACTTCCAGGTTAGTTCATTTAGAAATCCATTCCGAGAAATCGCCTGGTTGTTTACAAGAATAACGGGACAAGAATCCACAGTAACAATTTCCCGCATGGTTATTTATATTTTTTATTTCACAGTAAAGGAACAGGCGATTTTTTATTGGGGGAAGCTAATTTCCCATGAAATATGTTCCCAATTTTCAAGCTTCAAAAAGGAGAAGAAATTTTATATGTTATCCTACTTGGTTTTCGTGATAGCATATTGTTGTCAGTTTCCAAAACTGTCTCTATCCAAGAAGGCAAATTGGGAATTTTCGACCCAATAATCTTCTAGTACTAGGCCTTGTGGAAACACAAGGCCTCCCACTATTTTTATGAGGTTTTTAATGACTTTGCTTATGTTTTCAAAGTTTTATTATTATGAGAAGATGCTCCCCGCATATTTGACCAGGAAACCAAGTTCTTGGATAGGAAGGGGGCACTTGAACAAATGGAGAATTACAGTGTAATAAGGATTTTTGGCTACAAGCAAAAACCTGCTCTCCTTCCATGTCACATTATGAACAAAATGTTTGTTACATAAATAGAAAGGCAATAAAACTATTGGTTGCATCTATTCCATGAGAAGAGAAA
>JZKD02S1831584.1:49889-90641 GCA_000966675.3 Picea glauca | reverse complement strand
TTGCGGTCCAAAACCCATGACTAGGGTTGACATCAATGACAACAACCAATCTTCCAACACCAAATAATTCAAAAAAAAAACCTTGGAGATCGCATCCCTGAGGGTCCCAAGAAGAAGAAGTGAGAAGATCAAAATCCCAAGGAAGGTAATTATAACCATGCTTTGATTTCCATAAACTTCTCTCCCAATGCTTGGATTGTAGACTCAGGATCATCACACCACATGGAAGCTACAAAATAAGTCTACTCATCATTGGATGCATGCAAAGGTCCTCCTATTATGATGAGGGACAACTCTCAAGTCAAGGTCACTGGAAAAGGGAGAATTGAACTCACAAATGGAAGCTTTGAGAATGTGCTACATGTTCCCAAACTCTCCATCAATATTCTCTCCATGTATCATATGAAAAAATCCGGTACCGGAAATAGAGTAATATTCACACTTATTGTTGTGGATATCTATGACATGCAAACCAATTCAAAGTTGATACTAGTGAGGTAAATCATCAATCCAGACTCTACACATTTTCTAAATTTATTAAACCAGATTCTGCATTACTGCTTACCCATGCTGATGAAAGTAGTAGGATCTTGCATGAAAGGTTCGGGAATTTAAATTTCATATATATGCAACAATTTATAAAGAAGGGAATGGTTGCTAGTCTATCTAACATCCAGTTCTCCAATGGAAGTTGTGAGGGATGTTTTCTTGGAAAACATCATCATGAGAAATTCGACAAAGGAAAGACTCATAAGTCTTCCCTTCCTTTGGATATGATCCATAGTGACCTCATGAGTCCTTTTTGACATCCATCAATTAGTAAAGAAAGGTATGCTCTCATTTTTTTTTATGATTTATCATGCTTCGCATGGAATTTCTTTCTCAGGAAAAAATATGAGGACTTTTAACACCTCAAACATTTCAATCCCTTGTTGAGACACATTCAGGAAAGAATATTAAAGTCCTTCGAACAAATAATGGTGGGGGTTATTTCAACCATGAGATAAAAAATCTTTGTCTTGAGGCCACGACTCAGTTGCAACACACAATTCCTTATACTCAACAACAAAATGGAGTGGTTGAGTGGAAAAATAGATCTCTAAAAGAAATGGAATCTTGCATACTAAATGCAAAGTCACTTCCACAGAGATTATGGGATGAAGCACTTAATTGTGTAACCTACATCCAAAAAAAATCTCCTCGTAGATATGTCAAGGATAAGACCCCCTACGAGGCTTGGAGCGGCCCCAATCTGTAAGTGACCCACTTTCGTATATTCGGTTCTCATGCATGGGATAGGATTCCCTCTAAGAAGAGGAAGTAACTTGATCCACAAAGAATAGAGTGTACCTTTGTTGGATAACCCGATGGTTTGAAGGGATACAGACTCATTGATCTATCCTCGTACCAACTCATCATTGAGCGTAGTGTCCAATTCGAGGAAAGTATATAACATGTACCTCAACAACTGCATGCAGACACTTTTGTTCTTCCACCTATAAAAGATGATGAGAATACACATGTAGACTCTTCTTCAGATGATATTTCCGATTCAGAGGGTTCAAATGATTCAGATACCTGGTCAGTATAGTCAGATACATAGTTACTGCATGCAGATGCAGATGCAGATCTAGAGAAGAGGCCCAAGTGGTCCAAGAATACTCTTCAGGATGTAGGAGATCTTATTGGGGATCCAGATGATACTAGGAGGACTCGATCTGATTTAGAGGAGCCTCCTCTTGCACTCACTGCCACTGAACCAATGTCACCTCGGCATGTTTTCTTGGTTTAGTCTTCATATCCACAGTCCTATGGCGAGGTTTTGAGGAATCCATTTTGGGAATTCGCCATGTCGGAGTACAAATATTTCCTCAAGAACTAGAATTGGGATTTGGTTCCCCTTCCTTCAATAAGGAAACTTTTCAGGTGCAGATGGGTCTACAAGACCAAGAACACAGTGGATGGATATGTTAGCAGATGCAAATCCAGGCTAGTTTCCAAAGGCTTTCAATAGGTGCACGACATTGATTATGATGAGACCTTCGCTCCAGTAGAGAATATGGATTCCATATGTTTGGATCTTTCCATTGCGAAAACCAAAGGATGGGAACTCCATCAAATGGACTTGAAGAATGCATTTCTTCACGACAATCTCTCTAAGGAGATCTATATGGGGCATCCCTAGGGATTTGTGCAGTATTCATCTTTGGTATGTCGACTAAAGAAGTCCCTTTATGGCATCAAGTAGGCCCCAAGGGAATGGTATGCCAAGATGGAATCCTACCTATTATCATAGAACTTTGTACATTGTAAGTTAGACCTGAATGTTTACATGCTTAGGATGACTGATTCACTTCTACTCCTATTTTTGTATGTTGATTATTTGTTGATTACCAGTTTCTTGACTTTAATGATTTTTGCAGTCAAGAGGATTATGCATTACAGGTTCCTGATGACGGACATGGGTCCACTACATTTCTTCCTTGGACTCAAGATCAGTTAAGATGCATCAGGAATCAAACTGTCTCAGGCCTAGTATGCACGATATCTCCTCGAGAGATTTCACATGACACACTGCAAGTTTGCCTCGACTCCTTTCCTATCAGGAGTCATACTTGAGGATGGAGGGGAAATTCCACTGGTGGATATCACACTATACAAAAAGATAGTGGGGATCTTGTTGTATCTCACACACTCCAAACCAGACCTTGTCTATGCAGTTGGAGCAGTCTCCAGGTTCATGCAAGAGCTGCATGAGCTACATTGGAAGGTTGCAAAGTGTATCCTTTGATATGTTCAGGGAACTATAACCTTTTGGATTCACTATGCAACAAACTCTACATTGGACCTCATCAGGTTCATTGATTCTAACTAAGTTGGCGATAACATCGATTGCAAGTCCACATCTCATTACTCACTCAGTATTAGTTTCGAGCCTATCTGTTGGTCAAGCAAGAAGCAAGATGCTATTACTCTATCTTCAGCCGAGGCAGAGTATAGAGGGGTAGTTAACATAAGTATTCAAGCTATGTGGGTACAATATTTTCTCATTGAGTTGGGAATTCAGTTTGATTGGTCGATTGTCATATGGTGTGACAACCAGATCACTTTGAAGCTCTACAAANAGATTCATTCAGTTCTCTAAACCCTATTATGAAGAAAAAGTATAACACATATTGCGATGTGACCAACCCAATGAATCATTCATTATTATTGTGCATCAATCATATGTTAAAAAAATATATACTAATCATGCATAAGCATAACATCCATGAATAATCATATCAAAAAACACATGAGACACTGGATTTGAATGTGGTTCACCCAATGCTTAGGCCACATCCAGAACGATTGGCTTCTTATTAGTCTTCATGCAATAATCACCTCAGGATTGTGCACTGTGATTACAAAAGATACAACATTCCCAAACCTTTCTGGCCACTCTGTAGTGTGAGCCTATCTCTACAACTTTCCCAAACCCTCGAACACAACTCTCTTCATCACTCATGAAAAACCTAATCTCTTACTCTCAATAATAGCAGCCTAATATTCACTGATCCTTTACATATTTATACATAGAATTAGGTCTAAAAGCCCTAATAACAACTTATCCCAAAACCCTAATGGGTCATAGCCATTTTTCCTACTTTTACGTCGATTTGCTACTTTTCTTTCTTTTGTGTTGAATTGCTACTTTCCTACTTTTGCACTGAAATACTACTTTTCTTGCCTTTTCATCGTAAAATGCACCCTTGTCGCATGCTTTGGTATTCCCTTTTACTCTTTCCTCTTCTATGGAACAACTCCCAAAACTTAGTCATTCTCATCAAAAATTTCATGTCCAACACGCCACCAACACTCACCTATGTCTTGTCCTAAGCCACTAAATTCTTTTTCAACTTCTCCTTGAATTTTTCAAAAATATCCTTTGTTGTATGGGTCTTCTCCTTGACCTTTGTTTCATTCAACAAAATTGTTTATACTAATTATGTAGTGATATGAGTCTATCACTTCTCTTCATCTTGTTCCAATGCTTGTTTAATACTGTGTTGCGCTTCTGTTATTTCCTCTGCAACTTTTAATGCTTCTTCTTGCAATATCTATATTTGTTGCATGAAATCTTGTTGCTCAACCCTCAACTAGTTCATCTTAGCATATATCTTCTTAATCTCTTTCATTTTCATCATATTCTCAAATGATGGAAAACTGTTGATGGTTTTCTTAATCTATTGGGCCTTCCCCTCTGCAGTTTGTATATTCTATTCAATACTCTGTAATTCGACATCCTTCAACAACTAATTCCATACATTTGTGTTTTCAATGTACAACTTATCACATTATGCCTCCAAATTCTTGATACTTTCCACTGTGATGCTTACTTCTTCTCCCTTTGGTATCTTTATTTTACGGGTGTGATTGGTGTCATTCATGTTTCTAACTAAACATTTTTTGTTCAGAATCCCTGGATGGCTTCATTGATATTCACTACTTGATATTCCAATGGAGTAGCCACCTCCATTGGTACCTTCAGAATATCTTTGCAAACCTTGTCAAATTATTTCTTCACATGTTCTACCTTCTGCGCAATTGCATCCCTTTCCCATTCAACTCTACTGTAATCAATTTTCATGCTTGCAATATCTATTGTGGCCTTAGTCAATTCATCATATGTTTTTTATGCACGCAAGTTCAATTCTTTCACTATTATCTCTTGCAATCCCTACAACATTTCTCACGGTATCTGTGATAAGACTAAATCAAAGTGACTTATTGTGCATGCTTTCTCCTGCATTTCCACTGATGGGAACACAATCATCATTGGTGCCAACTTAACTCTTATGTGCTCCCACATTACCTATAATTCATGAGGGATTGCAAGTATTTATTCTTTTGGCCTTTCTATGCTTGTTGTTGGTCCTTCGATTGTCTTTTTCTAAGTTTCTATCCCAGTTGCTTCCATTAATTGGAGCAGTGGAGTCATTTCTTCATGCATCTTTTTGTTCAGTCCTTCATACTTCTCTATCATGAGTTGAAACACATTGTCGGTGATCTCCTTAAATTTATCCCCAAACCTATTGAATTTATCTTCTGTCAGTGTGAGTGGACTCGTTTCTAGATACTTTTTGCTTCTTTTGATCCGACATTGATTTCCCCTTATTTGTCTTTGTATCTTTCCTCTTCTTGCTTGCGCCATTTTCTGGGCTTGGTACTTCCTCAATCCAATGGGACCTTACAGTCTCTAGACTCTATCTCGGTCTTGGATAATTAGTTTTATGTCCTCCTCTGTTACTCGTTACTTTTCCTAGACCCATTCCTCTCTCAGATACTTCTTTGCTTGTATGTACATATGACGACAATCCACCATGAACCGTACAATCAGTTTGGAATTGTCTACAAGTTGTGGTGAAATTTGTGGTGTATCCTAGATACACTACCTAATCATTTCCTTATATAGATAGAATTCAATAGTTTTTTTTATTTTTCATCGCTTGTGTGTCATGTACCACAAGTTTTGATACTTGGAGGCCAATCATGACTTGCCTCTTATACCCATAAACTACACATCCTCTAGTTCTTTCCATGTTCTTAATGTGATCAGAAGTAATAACCATGAATAGTGGAATTCCATTCCTTTATCCTATGATTTCATGTAGTCTATCAGGAACTGGTTAAGTAAATACAACACCCAACTCATCATTACCCCTTCTACACATTTCTTAGCCAAACTATCATGTTTACATGCACTTGGTCTTTCCTACACTTTCACAGAAATTCGCACACCAACGCTTGTGTCACAAATAGTATTGTTGGGTCACATATACTCGGCACATCCAAACAACGCACACCTGTAACTGTGTGTAATTTCTTCTTCATGGATTTTTACAGAGCCTTTGCATGTTTTCTATCTATGAACAACAATGTAGGATCTTTTCCTAGTCTTGGTAATCCCATGATCCACACAATCAGATCTGTGTCTATAGAAATTGTCCTATCTAACCGCAAGTCGCTAACGTGCACACAACTTAATAACATATTTATGCATGCATTGAACTCCTATCTCCTTCCAAAGTGCAGAATGTCAAATAGATTCAATAGGCCCACTCACTCCAACCCTCTGGCCCATACCTATGGCTCATCTAGGAGCAAGTACATCTTTGCATCGATTTTCATCTCCAAGTATTTGTTTAGTGAAATTTCGGGGAAATTCATTGTATCTTTGATATCATGGTTTGCATATTTCAGCTGCGACACCTTACCTAGCATATCCTCATCAATTATTACCCTAGTTTGTATTTATGGCATCACCAATTCATACTTGGCCTCCTTCTTTAACTTAACTGATTTGGAATCGTCCTTCCTCGGTGGAATGTAGTCCCTTAGAAACCTCAGCTTCGATGAGGATTCTACTGGAGTGTCCTCAACTAATGGTAGTGTTGTTACTTCTCTAGTTCATGCTCTCTTCTATTTCGATGTTGTTTCCTATGGAGGTTCCATATCTTAAATATTTTTACATGTGACAATTCCTTTAGCTTTGTGGTGTTTCTCCGGGCTCTACAACACTTCTCTCAGGTCTCTCAACTCCATGCAAACTCCAAATGACAATAATGTTGGCTTGTCGACCCCTCAGTGGATTTTTTTCCCCTTCGACAACTATCCATTCACCTTGGTGTCTGAATTGATTTTATAATCAACTAATGTTGTGTAATCAATACCGACTTTAACGTTGCATTAATTTCAAATCCTTCACCCGATTGTTTCCTCGATCTGTCAGTCTGTCACGATCTCCGATGGAGATTTCCATTTATGAATACACATTTCCATAATGTCTCATCATTACTACATTTTAACCATCATTTATTCTATTTAATTCCTTTAACTGTCTTTCTACTTCTTCTTTTGTGCATTTTTTTGGCTAATTCATTCGTTCATCGCACAATCTTTTCTTTTGTATGCAATTCACTTCCTCTGGGCGATCTTTTTTCAGTGGATAGCTCACTTCTTCTGTGCACTTACTCTTGTTGTATATGTATATTGGTTCCTCTTCATTCACATCCATGACATTCTCCTGTTTATTTCTTTCTTTGAACTGTCTTAAATTCTCAACCCTTGACTAACTCTTCAACTTTCTGTTTCTTGCCTTCACCTACTTTCTTATTATTATTTTTCGTTTTTTTATTTAATTTTTCTTTTTTCACTTTTTTTTTTCTTTTTACTATAATACACTACTATGGTACATATGTTCCTATAGAGGTCAGACTAGTGTGTGAACGGTCATCAATCCCTATAAATTTTGAGCCAACTCCCTTTCACTAGTCCCCCTAAGACTTCACCATTCAACATTTACAGTCGCACAACACCTGCTTTTGTCACATACTTGATCACATATGGACCTAACCAATGCATCTTAAACTTTCTTGGGTGTTGCATGAACTTGTTGTTGTATAGAAACACTAAGTCTCCCACTTGTAATTTTTTTTTGTTTAATATTCTTGTCATGCCATGCTTTTTCTCTTTCCTTCTAGTATTGCTGATGGAATCCTACAACAAATCATCTTTCCTTGAGCTATAAAAACTATTCCAATGTTTCTTCTACTGTGCAAGAGTCTTAAATATCAGAAATCATTGCAATGCATAAGCTTGACACAATAAATTCCATTGGCATTACTTCTTCTTTCCCATATACCAACCTAAAAGGTGTCTGTCCTATCAACTTTTTTCTTTTAGTCCTTTATGCCCATAATACTGTAGGGATCCTCAAATCCCAATCATCCCTTTATACATTCCATATATTTGTCAGAGAATTCTCTAATATTTTATTGAAGGCTTGTACTATCCCATTTTCTTGAGGGTGATAAAATGTACTCTTTTGATGGTGAATTTGAAATTCCCCAGTCAATGTTGCAATCGTCTTATTCAATAAGTGTTTCCCTTTATCACTTAGTAAAATGTGTGGGAATCCAAATCTTGTAACAACATTCTCAAACAAAAATCGTGCAACAATATCCACACTGCAGTCTTTGACCAATGTTGCTTCTTCCCATCTGGTCAAATACTCTGTCACAGTGATTATATACCTAGCTCTTGATCTCCTGGATGGTTGGTTTATCGATCCAACAAAGTCTATTTCCCATTTATCAAAATCTTGCAGTGTAACCTATGGATGCAAGGGAATCTCATCCCTTTTGGATGGATTTTCAACCCTTTGACAAACATCACATGCATGGAGATATTATTTATCATCCTTGTGGAGTGTGGGCCACTAGAGCCCTACACACAAAATCTTTTTCACTGTCGCTTTACCTGTTTAGTGTCCTCCTGCAATACCTTCATGTGCTTCTAATAATATAAGTGGCATTTCATGATCTAACACACATCATATTAATATCTCATATGCAACTAACTTATATAAGTTTCTTACAATTAGTTTATATTCTGCTTCCTTAACCACTAACTATTTATTTTGTTCCACTGTCATGTCCAATGGATCCATCCTGCACTTAAGAATTGTACAATGTTTGTGAAGTAGTATTCCACCATTTGAACTGCAAATAAATGCACATTCGGTAAACTGTCATCTAGATTCCCTACATCTTCTCCTGATAGAATTTGCGATAAATGATCTAGTTATGCATTCAATTTTCTTAGCTTAACGATGACTTCAAATTCATATTCTTGAATTAAAAGTAACCATATGCAAATTATCCCCCCCCCCCAACATTGGATTTTTCACTAAGTATATTAGTGCAGAATGGTCTGCATACATCTTGAAATGAGAAACCAACAAATAATGTCTAAACTTTTGCAACGCATACACTGTTTCCAATCCCTCTCATTCTGTCGTAGTGTAGTTATTTTTTGTTGTTGAAAACTTCCTTCTTGCAAATGCAATTGGGTGGTCTAACTCTCCTTCTCCTTGCTAAGATAATATTGTGCTTAAATATATGGATGAGGCATCCACATGAACACAAAATTCCTTCTTCTAGTCTAGGAATATCAAAATTGGAATAGTCACTAACTTATTCTTTAATGTATCCAACCCTTTTTGGCAGTCCTCATTCCATTGGAATTTAACTTCTTTCTTCAACAACTTCTCCATGGGTGTTGTAATCTATGCATATCCATTAATGAACTTTCTATAGTATTCTATATGGCCCAATGTTTCTCTTAAATATCATACCAATGTAGGTGGTGGTAAGTCTATAATCACTGCAATCTTGGAAGGATCCACTAGTAAGACTTACTTACATACCACATGGCCCAACAAAATTCCAAAAGGTGCACAAAAAATACGTTTTTTCAAATTCAATGAAATCTGACATTGTCTAGTACACCTATACAACATTAATATCAGTACTTCTATATGATATTTTAATAGAATAAACACAGTTTAATAATCTAAATAAAATTCAAGGAAATTATGGATAAATTCCTTAAAGGATGTGAAAACTACTCTCGAAAAACTTGCAGGTGCATTCTTTAGCCCAAAAGGTATCACTGTGTACTGGTAGCTTTTCCATTCTATTGCAAAGGTATTCTTATGTCTCTCTTCCTGCGAAATATTTATATGGTGATATACTGAGAATCCATCTGTGAAATATTAAGCCTCATGCCCCCCTACATTCTCTAACACTTCATCTATAAAAGGTGTTGGAAATGGATCGTGCATACATGCATCATTTATCTTTCTTAGGTCCAATTTTTTTTTGATTCCCTCTAGTTTCTTATCTTGTAATACATTAGAATTATCCATTATGATTCTACTATTGGTTCAATGATTCCTGCTTCTAACAGTCGGTCTATATCTACCTTTACCTTCTCTTTATACTTCGGGTCCAATCTATAGGATCTCTGTCTTACTAACTTAGCATCTGGTTTCAAAGGGATATTCATTTCTCCTAAATCACCAACTATCCCTTTCATTTCTGAAAACATGGTTGGGAATAGGTCTTGATGCTCATGCAATAAGTTTGCAATCTTTTCCACAGTTTCATCATTCTAGTAGTCTCCTATCTATGCAAACTTTGGTTTCTCTTTTGTACCAATATTCACCTTATGCATTGCTAATGGTTTTTCATATGCATCATATCCAAGATATGGACCTTGTACTGAACATTCCCCCTTAGTTTAAAGTATTTTCATATGTCTTGGATCTTCCTCGTTGTGATATTCTTTGGAAACATTGTAACGATCCAGTATTTCATGAACTGTCATAGAATATATATGTTCACTACACACAAGTACTACATATATCATCCCTTCTACTGAAAAAATATTGTTTCTAATGACCTGCAAGGTTGCATCAACTAATGGAAATTCATTTTCAAAAGTAAATTTTATCTTAAAAACTTGAGTTAGCTCATCCCAGTTCGTTGTTTCTTTGTGCATTTCTAGTTCTGGGTACTAGTTCTTTGGGATTGCATCCAATGTATGTATGAACCTATGCACCCATTCCATATGTGGTATCGAACTCCAGATCTTTTTGTGCTACGCAATATGATCTGTTGGGTCACTTAATGCAGTATATTTATGTGCAATATACTCAACCTCGGTACCAAATCTAACTTGAATTAATATTTTACACAATTGCCAGTCTTATATTCCTTCTTTATGTGAAGTGCATGATAATGCGAGAGTGGCCTTGAAAACAACATCTAATGGCAACAAACTTTGTTTTTTGGGTATATGCAACTCAAATTCCTTTACAAAAGAAACAATGTTAGTCAAACCATCATACTTGGGTGGATCACATAACTCCGTTCCAATCCAATGCAATGATCAAGTAATGCATGCACACCATTTGGTTGATACTTCATGCATCTTTTGTTGAGAGTATTCCAAACCTTCCTCTAAATCTGACACACATGAGACAATGCTTCTTTAACTTAGGGCACACAATGATCAATTAATGTGGGCACACCATCTGGTTGATACTTCACAGATCCTTTGTTGCCAGTGTTCCAAAACTTCCTCTGAAAATGACACACATGAGCTAATGTTTCTCCAAATTAGGGAATCATCTGCAATCAGATTAACGTAGTCATCCATTCGTGTAGTCATATTATACAGGTTCAATTTCATTCCCCTTAGCTAGTTATATATACCTCTTTCCTTCTTTTAGATACAATGGTGCGACAACCATCAAGTCCCCTACTTCAAAGATCATTTCCCTTTTCTTTATATTAATAATGGTCTGGTTTTCAAAGGCCCATTCAAGCCCCATTAGCATTGGATAGGGCTGACTATCATCCATGATATCGATGAATTTGAAATATGCTATACTATACACCCCATCTATATTCACAGGTACCCTTATCAATCGACCAATTGGTACTATCTCCAGCTGGTTTTCCAATATTAACTGGATGAGAAACCAAATTAACTTCAACTTCCCCATCATTTCCCATGTTTTCTTCGGTAAAACATTTACATCAGAACCCAAGTCTAAAATGACATTGCCCATGTCATACTCCCCAATCTGCACACTTAGTCTAAACTCTCTGCTTGTCCTTTGTTTGCACAGTACCTGATTCACTATCCTCTATGCGGTAGGAACTTCCCTTTATTGCACACAATGATCAATCATTCCAAATAATGCATTCAATAAAGTTTTATATTTCATTAATTCTAAACAACTTTTCAGAAATTATTTCAAAGCACTTACCTATTGAAGTAGCCTTTCCAGTATAGTATGATCATAGACCAAAGGCATGTCAACCATAGGAGGTGAATATGATGTCAATGCTATCCAATTCGGTCTTGATACCTCCTTCCTTGTTTGTTGATATGTCTCTTTTTCCTTTTGTGGGTCAAATGTTGGAATAGGTCTTGCTTATTTCCTCACCCATCATTCCATTTGTGTCCCTTTATTCGTTGCATCAGCCCTTGTCCTAGCTCCTTGTTACAAAAAAAAAATTCTTCACCCCATGCAAATTGCTTGGATGCCATTTCCATTTCCCTATGTAGACTTGAAGTCCCATTTTATACCTTCTAGAGCCAAAAAACATTTTTTTCCACATATACACACCCTATCAGTTAGACAACAAGCGTATACCCAGGTTGCTCGACTACATCTCGCACACATCGAGTTTGGTGCTCAAAATTTAAAATTATGTTGGGTTTCCATTCCATGTCACGAGATCCATAATCCTTGACCTTCCATATACTAGAAACGCTACGACTTGGCCCTTCAGTTCCATTTGAAGGATATAAATTGAGCCATATCCAAGCCTTCAGAGAGGGAAATCAACTTTGAGACAAAGACACTATGGAGAAAATTCACTTTGTATTGAGTCTGCATCCCTATATCCTTGAAAGTCTAAACTCCTTGTTCAACCCCCAAGCTCTTCCTTATTTGTGATGGAGAACCTCATTGTCTCCTTTATATGAGCTTTCCTTTGGTGGGCGATTAAAGTGGTGGAGGCCCAGATTGAGGGACTTAGTTTCTCGATTCCAATATGTGCCAGTACAAAATTTTGTCACATATATACTTATGTTGATTATTTTAATATAAATACTCTTTTCTCATCTAATTGATATCTTGAAAATATTTAAATTATTATTCCATGGTCATATTTGTCATGAATGTTAATGGATTATGATAATCTATATGCTAACACTATATATCGTCACCGTATGCTTGTGTATCTTGGTTGTTGAGGACAAGTTACAGGTATAAATCTTTGAGTTGTGTGGTCAACGATGGCCTTCATCAAATGTCCAAATGAGGTAGGCTCTTGCCCTTGTCTTGTTAGCATTTCATTTATATAGTAGACTTGGTATTAGAGTTGATTTCTATGTGTCATTCTGTCATTTGTGGCTTACCCCATGCCATAGAGAGATTTTTCTCGTAACATAATTTCTGACCATACTGGGGATGTTCTTATTTTTTGGGGTTTGGAGTGTGTTCTCCTTGATTTTCTCTTTGTTATCCTGAGTTTCCTTGTCGCCTGATTGCTTGACAACCTATTTTTACTTTTCATCTGAGTTTCTTGGCTTAACCCTTTCCCTGTCAGTGTTTTACTATATATACATGGTTTTTCCCTTGATAGATATGTACACACGTGAGCTATCCTTCTGTAGGGTGCATACATACACGAATTGTTCTCAAACAATCGCGTACATCATCCCTTTAGTCTTGATGGATGAGTTTGGTTAGTTGCTGAGTCTTCTTGGGTCTCTGTTCTGACTATTAAGTGATTAAAGAGTGATAGGAAACTGTCCTATTATTGAATTTTCGAGCAATATTCTTTCTCATCTATTTTTTCATTGGTTGTCCTTGCACCTTGGTTTGAGTGTTTTCTTCTTGGTATCCTGCTTGGCATGTCTCTTTGTGCTTGCAGTAGGGTCTGTATGTGAGGTTGCTATTCAGTCCTTACATTTTATTTTCTTTATATCAAAAATACAAAAACATTTTCTCATTTTTCTTTATGGAATTTTCTCTTTTGGTTACTTTTCGTTGATTTTGACACATGTGGAGAGATTGCATTNGACCCATTCTTTATTTTCACCATAGTGATGTTCATGGGGGGTGTTGGAGATACTTCACACACACCTAGGATTTATTTTTCCTAAGGTTTTCCCTATGTTTATTAGTCATTATTCAGTCTCTTATAGTTTACGGAGAATATTCCTTTTCCTACATTCTAGGAGAATATTATCTTCAGTTCACACTTCAATTTGATCAGTTGAGTGGATTCTAGATGCCACATTAGTTTCATCACCATGCAACATTGGGATCATCACCAAATAATTCAAATTTTCCTTGGGATTATGACTAGATTAGTGAATTACTCATGATTCCTTGATCTCCTCCTCACTTCACTATGTTTCAGCCAATTAACTCAAGACTAAGAGGCTAGTTAACTCAGACTAGGTGGCATTTTAATCCCATAATTGTCGGTGCATGTCCAGATCACTCTAGACCACCACTATGGTGCATTGACTTCTCCTCTAGTGTGCATTACTTTAGTTATACAAAGTATATCATGTGTAAATTATCATTCATTCATTTGGTTAATAGAATTCTTCCATTATTTCTCTCATGTTTCTCTCTTTTCTCATTTCTCTGCAAAATGTGTATGTATTTTTGCTAGCTAAATGATCTAGGTGGATATTGGTGGCCACCCACCTATTCCAACTGACTCCTCTTGACATTTTTTAGTTCATCATGTTCTTCTGTAATTCTTTGTAATTGTGGGTTCTACACTTTTAAGGTTGTCTGAATCCCTACACAAATTCCAGGTGGATATTGGTGGCCGCCCACCTAATCCAATTGGCTTATTTTGGAATTTTTCATGTCAGTGCATCGTTTTGTGCTTCCAGGGCCTTTTGGGCCCCTAATTTTTCTTTTTCCTTTCCATAGCCAAACTGTAGACATATTCAAATTTTGATGGCATAATGTGTATTTATCAAAAATACCTTTCCAATGGGCTATCACGCGCCTAAAACGGAGGTCGTATCCAAAAGTTACAACCCTGGGAAGTTGAGGTACCAACTTACCCATCAGGTCCCACATAACTTTTGTTGTTTCATCTCCTAGGGTTAGGTTTTTTGATGTATAGGGTTTTGGAATTCACGAGTAATGTTAAAAAGTCCTATGGAGCCTCATTTTGATCATTCTAATCAGGAGAATGTGCGTAGCATGTACATCTCTTCTCAGAGATAACTACCACCATTCGAGCAAGTTGTTTTTAGTTCTGTAGTTTTGCAATTTCAACCTATTTCATTTATTCAATAGAAGTTAGTTTTCACTAGATATCTGTTGTTGTTCTCCATATCTTTGCGTTATTTTATTCTGTCTATTATTCCTTTCATTCCAGAAATAAATCTTGATCACCAGATCTTATATGTGAAGGTTCATCCACATTTACACCATTCAGGCAGTAAATTGTTGAATAAATTATCATTGATTTCAAAGGTTAGCAAGTGATCAAATATATGTCAAAGGTTAGTAAGTGATTAAATATAAATGTGACCTAGGTATCACTTTAATAAATACAAAAGTGGAAAAGTTAAGTGGAAACAAAGTTTACACAAAATTGGAAATGAAAGTGGACTAAATATAAATATGACTTTAATAAATAACAAAAGTTGAAAAGTTAGGTGGAAGTTGAGTTTATGTAAAAGAGGAGTAAATATGAAAGTGGAATAAAGAAAAAGGTAAAAGTGAAAGCGGAGTTAAAGGCAAAGGGAAAAAGTGAAAGAGCACATGGTATTTCCAAACCATGATGGTATTTAGCTATGGTAAGGTAAAAAGTGAATTAAATCATGACAATCAAAATCTATTGACCAATTGAAAATGTGACTAAATGATCTAAAAGGCATAATGGTTCATTGGCATTGTATTAATTAAAATAATATGATTAATATCTTATATTGAAAAGGTACATACTTATAATGAAGAGATACATTCCTATATTGAAGAGGTGCAATTGTTTAGTTGTACATGACCATTGGAAGACTATATAAACAAAAATTCCTGTTGAAAGAGGGATGGTATTTGTGCTTGAAATCTGAAGATCTATAAAGGAGCCAGAGGCAAGAAATAAAATCAAGTTATGTAGGATAATCCAAAGAAGATTATGAATATTTGAAGATTGAAGTACTTATCATTAAAATGGAGGTTGGGTGGTGCTAGGGAAGGTTGGATCTTGCAAAGGAGGTTGTATCCTCCTTCTAGTTGAAGCTAGTAAACCAAGGTGTTGCAACATATTTTCAGTTATAGTTGCAGAAACTAGGGAGTTGGTGCTTCCGTCTAGTCGATGTTGGTAAAATCTAAGGGGTTGCATCCTCCTTCTGGTAGATGTTAATAAAACAAGGAATTGGTATTTCCTTGAGTTGGAGCTCATAAATTAAATGTAATATTTATTGAAAATAAAAAAGAACATTTGTGAAGTTGGGTTTTACACATTTAAATTCTATGTATTGTACCTTTTTTTATCATTTTTTTTTGTTTTGATAAAATTAATAATTAAGTGGTTTAAAATTGTTAAAAAGGGATAATACTGATTCACCCCTCCCTCTCAGTATTAAACAATATTCCAACACATTTACTCGCATGATGAGACTTATACCTTGGGTTTTGTAGCAGTTCAAGACTATATGATTTCATGATTTTAACATAAACTTGCATCTCTCAGTGAGTATAAGCGAAGGAGTTCTCTAGTTTTAGCAGAACTTCTACTCATCCTTTAGTTCAACAATTCTTTTCCATTCATTTTCAAACATCCAAAAATCTCTAGATATTCCACTACAGTGAACATCAACCTTGATCACTCTTAGGATTTCAATGTTCTCAAGGTCCCAATGTATGCCATTTTCATATTTCTTTCTATGATCTCATCTTCAGCTACATCACTCTCAACATCATTTCATCCTACATTAGCTTCGACAAACATCAGTCCATCTATGTCAATCAAAGCTTTCATGGAGGTAAAACTTGAGGTAAAGTAGTGTGAGTCCTTGATTTATTAAAATTTTAAGAGACTGTCATGAAAAACCACTGAACATTATTTCATTCACTTATGTTTTGAAACCATCATTTCCACATCCATATATTCTCATATTTTTCATACCATTTATTCAAAGTATACCCAAATGAAAAATAAAAAGAATATATTGTTTTCAAGTATTCTTGTTTTTTTCCACACAAGAACCAATAGTGAGAAGAAAATGCATTATTGTTGCCCCACAAGAACGAACAATAGAAGAAGAGAACACACTTTGTCATAGAAGACGCATGAGGACATGTTGTGTATTTAGTTTGGGGGAGATAGGGGTTTCTTTGAACTCCATGAGATCTCACAGTGGGAAAATGGGATCAGGCTAATAAGGACAACATGTTTATGGTAATTTCTCAATATTCACTCATTCACATGTTTTTAAATGTAGAAATTAAATTGATGATATCTTACAAACTATGAACTGGGTTTTCATGAAATTTGGAGGAGAGAAGAATTATAGACAGATGAACAAACCCAATAAATTTATCACCAACCTAGTTCACAAGTTTTGAGATATAAAACATTGGAACCTCCATTCATTTTACCTATATCTCGAGATCCGTGCATTAGATGGATTTTATTTTTGATGTGGAGAAGCATTGGAATATCTTGGTGCACAGTTATAAGACCCTTGGTTCAAGTCATTCAACCAAAAAAACCTTTAGATATCGTCCCTTTCGACATCACCAGCATGCAAGTGAAGTCTCGCCCAAGGCATCTACTAGGGTTGCAGGAACCATTTTTTTGCAGGGATGAGGGATGTGAGGCTATCAACATAACCATTAATACTTGTTCACCATGTACGCATTACCCTTATTTAACGTCCTTTTATTAGTCAACCAACCCTATGTGGAGATTCCATTAACTAGCAGTTCATTACATTTATCAAATCAATTGTGTGACATTAACCCATCCAAGATTCATTCAGTTCTCTAAACCCTATTATGAAGAAATAGTATAACACATATTGCGATGTGACCAACCCAATGAATCATTCATTATTATTGTGCATCAATAATATGTTAAAAAAATATATACTAATCAGGCATAAGCATAACATCCATGAATAATCATATCAAAAAACACATGAGACACTGGATTTGAATGTGGTTCACCCAATGCTTAGGCCACATCCACAACGATTGGCTTCTATATTAGTCTTCATGCAATAATCACCTCAGGATTGTGCACTGTGATTACAAAAGATACAACATTCCCAAACCTTTCTGGCCACTCTGTAGTGTGATCCTATCTCTACAACTTTCCCAAACCCTCGAACACAACTCTCTTCATCACTCATGAAAAACCTAATCTCTTAATCTCAATAATAGCAGCCTAATATTCACTGATCCTTTACATATTTATACATAGAATTAGGTCTAAAAACCCTAATAACAACTTATCCCAAAACCCTAATGGGTCATAGCCATTTTTCCTACTTTTACGTCGATTTGCTACTTTTCTTTCTTTTGTGTTGAATTGCTACTTTCCTACTTTTGCACTGAAATACTACTTTTCTTGCCTTTTCATCGTAAAATGCACCCTTGTCGCATGCTTTGGTATTCCCTTTTACTCTTTCCTCTTCTATGGAACAACTCCCAAAACTTAGTCATTCTCATCAAAAATTTCATGTCCAACACGCCACCAACACTCACCTATGTCTTGTCCTAAGCCACTAAATTCTTTTTCAACTTCTCCTTGAATTTTTCAAAAATATCCTTTGTTGTATGGGTCTTCTCCTTGACCTTTGTTTCATTCAACAAAATTGTTTATACTAATTATGTAGTGATATGAGTCTATCACTTCTCTTCATCTTGTTCCAATGCTTGTTTAATACTGTGTTGCGCTTCTGTTATTTCCTCTGCAACTTTTAATGCTTCTTCTTGCAATATCTATATTTGTTGCATGAAATCTTGTTGCTCAACCCTCAACTAGTTCATCTTAGCATATATCTTCTTAATCTCTTTCATTTTCATCATATTCTCAAATGATGGAAAACTGTTGATGGTTTTCTTAATCTATTGGGCCTTCCCCTCTGCAGTTTGTATATTCTATTCAATACTCTGTAATTCGACATCCTTCAACAACTAATTCCATACATTTGTGTTTTCAATGTACAACTTATCACATTATGCCTCCAAATTCTTGATACTTTCCACTGTGATGCTTACTTCTTCTCCCTTTGGTATCTTTATTTTACGGGTGTGATTGGTGTCATTCATGTTTCTAACTAAACATTTTTTGTTCAGAATCCCTGGATGGCTTCATTGATATTCACTACTTGATATTCCAATGGAGTAGCCACCTCCATTGGTACCTTCAGAATATCTTTGCAAACCTTGTCAAATTATTTCTTCACATGTTCTACCTTCTGCGCAATTGCATCCCTTTCCCATTCAACTCTACTGTAATCAATTTTCATGCTTGCAATATCTATTGTGGCCTTAGTCAATTCATCATATGTTTTTTATGCACGCAAGTTCAATTCTTTCACTATTATCTCTTGCAATCCCTACAACATTTCTCACGGTATCTGTGATAAGACTAAATCAAAGTGACTTATTGTGCATGCTTTCTCCTGCATTTCCACTGATGGGAACACAATCATCATTGGTGCCAACTTAACTCTTATGTGCTCCCACATTACCTATAATTCATGAGGGATTGCAAGTATTTATTCTTTTGGCCTTTCTATGCTTGTTGTTGGTCCTTCGATTGTCTTTTTCTAAGTTTCTATCCCAGTTGCTTCCATTAATTGGAGCAGTGGAGTCATTTCTTCATGCATCTTTTTGTTCAGTCCTTCATACTTCTCTATCATGAGTTGAAACACATTGTCGGTGATCTCCTTAAATTTATCCCCAAACCTATTGAATTTATCTTCTGTCAGTGTGAGTGGACTCGTTTCTAGATACTTTTTGCTTCTTTTGATCCGACATTGATTTCCCCTTATTTGTCTTTGTATCTTTCCTCTTCTTGCTTGCGCCATTTTCTGGGCTTGGTACTTCCTCAATCCAATGGGACCTTACAGTCTCTAGACTCTATCTCGGTCTTGGATAATTAGTTTTATGTCCTCCTCTGTTACTCGTTACTTTTCCTAGACCCATTCCTCTCTCAGATACTTCTTTGCTTGTATGTACATATGACGACAATCCACCATGAACCGTACAATCAGTTTGGAATTGTCTACAAGTTGTGGTGAAATTTGTGGTGTATCCTAGATACACTACCTAATCATTTCCTTATATAGATAGAATTCAATAGTTTTTTTTATTTTTCATCGCTTGTGTGTCATGTACCACAAGTTTTGATACTTGGAGGCCAATCATGACTTGCCTCTTATACCCATAAACTACACATCCTCTAGTTCTTTCCATGTTCTTAATGTGATCAGAAGTAATAACCATGAATAGTGGAATTCCATTCCTTTATCCTATGATTTCATGTAGTCTATCAGGAACTGGTTAAGTAAATACAACACCCAACTCATCATTACCCCTTCTACACATTTCTTAGCCAAACTATCATGTTTACATGCACTTGGTCTTTCCTACACTTTCACAGAAATTCGCACACCAACGCTTGTGTCACAAATAGTATTGTTGGGTCACATATACTCGGCACATCCAAACAACGCACACCTGTAACTGTGTGTAATTTCTTCTTCATGGATTTTTACAGAGCCTTTGCATGTTTTCTATCTATGAACAACAATGTAGGATCTTTTCCTAGTCTTGGTAATCCCATGATCCACACAATCAGATCTGTGTCTATAGAAATTGTCCTATCTAACCGCAAGTCGCTAACGTGCACACAACTTAATAACATATTTATGCATGCATTGAACTCCTATCTCCTTCCAAAGTGCAGAATGTCAAATAGATTCAATAGGCCCACTCACTCCAACCCTCTGGCCCATACCTATGGCTCATCTAGGAGCAAGTACATCTTTGCATCGATTTTCATCTCCAAGTATTTGTTTAGTGAAATTTCGGGGAAATTCATTGTATCTTTGATATCATGGTTTGCATATTTCAGCTGCGACACCTTACCTAGCATATCCTCATCAATTATTACCCTAGTTTGTATTTATGGCATCACCAATTCATACTTGGCCTCCTTCTTTAACTTAACTGATTTGGAATCGTCCTTCCTCGGTGGAATGTAGTCCCTTAGAAACCTCAGCTTCGATGAGGATTCTACTGGAGTGTCCTCAACTAATGGTAGTGTTGTTACTTCTCTAGTTCATGCTCTCTTCTATTTCGATGTTGTTTCCTATGGAGGTTCCATATCTTAAATATTTTTACATGTGACAATTCCTTTAGCTTTGTGGTGTTTCTCCGGGCTCTACAACACTTCTCTCAGGTCTCTCAACTCCATGCAAACTCCAAATGACAATAATGTTGGCTTGTCGACCCCTCAGTGGATTTTTTTCCCCTTCGACAACTATCCATTCACCTTGGTGTCTGAATTGATTTTATAATCAACTAATGTTGTGTAATCAATACCGACTTTAACGTTGCATTAATTTCAAATCCTTCACCCGATTGTTTCCTCGATCTGTCAGTCTGTCACGATCTCCGATGGAGATTTCCATTTATGAATACACATTTCCATAATGTCTCATCATTACTACATTTTAACCATCATTTATTCTATTTAATTCCTTTAACTGTCTTTCTACTTCTTCTTTTGTGCATTTTTTTGGCTAATTCATTCGTTCATCGCACAATCTTTTCTTTTGTATGCAATTCACTTCCTCTGGGCGATCTTTTTTCAGTGGATAGCTCACTTCTTCTGTGCACTTACTCTTGTTGTATATGTATATTGGTTCCTCTTCATTCACATCCATGACATTCTCCTGTTTATTTCTTTCTTTGAACTGTCTTAAATTCTCAACCCTTGACTAACTCTTCAACTTTCTGTTTCTTGCCTTCACCTACTTTCTTATTATTATTTTTCGTTTTTTTATTTAATTTTTCTTTTTTCACTTTTTTTTTTCTTTTTACTATAATACACTACTATGGTACATATGTTCCTATAGAGGTCAGACTAGTGTGTGAACGGTCATCAATCCCTATAAATTTTGAGCCAACTCCCTTTCACTAGTCCCCCTAAGACTTCACCATTCAACATTTACAGTCGCACAACACCTGCTTTTGTCACATACTTGATCACATATGGACCTAACCAATGCATCTTAAACTTTCTTGGGTGTTGCATGAACTTGTTGTTGTATAGAAACACTAAGTCTCCCACTTGTAATTTTTTTTTGTTTAATATTCTTGTCATGCCATGCTTTTTCTCTTTCCTTCTAGTATTGCTGATGGAATCCTACAACAAATCATCTTTCCTTGAGCTATAAAAACTATTCCAATGTTTCTTCTACTGTGCAAGAGTCTTAAATATCAGAAATCATTGCAATGCATAAGCTTGACACAATAAATTCCATTGGCATTACTTCTTCTTTCCCATATACCAACCTAAAAGGTGTCTGTCCTATCAACTTTTTTCTTTTAGTCCTTTATGCCCATAATACTGTAGGGATCCTCAAATCCCAATCATCCCTTTATACATTCCATATATTTGTCAGAGAATTCTCTAATATTTTATTGAAGGCTTGTACTATCCCATTTTCTTGAGGGTGATAAAATGTACTCTTTTGATGGTGAATTTGAAATTCCCCAGTCAATGTTGCAATCGTCTTATTCAATAAGTGTTTCCCTTTATCACTTAGTAAAATGTGTGGGAATCCAAATCTTGTAACAACATTCTCAAACAAAAATCGTGCAACAATATCCACACTGCAGTCTTTGACCAATGTTGCTTCTTCCCATCTGGTCAAATACTCTGTCACAGTGATTATATACCTAGCTCTTGATCTCCTGGATGGTTGGTTTATCGATCCAACAAAGTCTATTTCCCATTTATCAAAATCTTGCAGTGTAACCTATGGATGCAAGGGAATCTCATCCCTTTTGGATGGATTTTCAACCCTTTGACAAACATCACATGCATGGAGATATTATTTATCATCCTTGTGGAGTGTGGGCCACTAGAGCCCTACACACAAAATCTTTTTCACTGTCGCTTTACCTGTTTAGTGTCCTCCTGCAATACCTTCATGTGCTTCTAATAATATAAGTGGCATTTCATGATCTAACACACATCATATTAATATCTCATATGCAACTAACTTATATAAGTTTCTTACAATTAGTTTATATTCTGCTTCCTTAACCACTAACTATTTATTTTGTTCCACTGTCATGTCCAATGGATCCATCCTGCACTTAAGAATTGTACAATGTTTGTGAAGTAGTATTCCACCATTTGAACTGCAAATAAATGCACATTCGGTAAACTGTCATCTAGATTCCCTACATCTTCTCCTGATAGAATTTGCGATAAATGATCTAGTTATGCATTCAATTTTCTTAGCTTAACGATGACTTCAAATTCATATTCTTGAATTAAAAGTAACCATATGCAAATTATCCCCCCCCCCCAACATTGGATTTTTCACTAAGTATATTAGTGCAGAATGGTCTGCATACATCTTGAAATGAGAAACCAACAAATAATGTCTAAACTTTTGCAACGCATACACTGTTTCCAATCCCTCTCATTCTGTCGTAGTGTAGTTATTTTTTGTTGTTGAAAACTTCCTTCTTGCAAATGCAATTGGGTGGTCTAACTCTCCTTCTCCTTGCTAAGATAATATTGTGCTTAAATATATGGATGAGGCATCCACATGAACACAAAATTCCTTCTTCTAGTCTAGGAATATCAAAATTGGAATAGTCACTAACTTATTCTTTAATGTATCCAACCCTTTTTGGCAGTCCTCATTCCATTGGAATTTAACTTCTTTCTTCAACAACTTCTCCATGGGTGTTGTAATCTATGCATATCCATTAATGAACTTTCTATAGTATTCTATATGGCCCAATGTTTCTCTTAAATATCATACCAATGTAGGTGGTGGTAAGTCTATAATCACTGCAATCTTGGAAGGATCCACTAGTAAGACTTACTTACATACCACATGGCCCAACAAAATTCCAAAAGGTGCACAAAAAATACGTTTTTTCAAATTCAATGAAATCTGACATTGTCTAGTACACCTATACAACATTAATATCAGTACTTCTATATGATATTTTAATAGAATAAACACAGTTTAATAATCTAAATAAAATTCAAGGAAATTATGGATAAATTCCTTAAAGGATGTGAAAACTACTCTCGAAAAACTTGCAGGTGCATTCTTTAGCCCAAAAGGTATCACTGTGTACTGGTAGCTTTTCCATTCTATTGCAAAGGTATTCTTATGTCTCTCTTCCTGCGAAATATTTATATGGTGATATACTGAGAATCCATCTGTGAAATATTAAGCCTCATGCCCCCCTACATTCTCTAACACTTCATCTATAAAAGGTGTTGGAAATGGATCGTGCATACATGCATCATTTATCTTTCTTAGGTCCAATTTTTTTTTGATTCCCTCTAGTTTCTTATCTTGTAATACATTAGAATTATCCATTATGATTCTACTATTGGTTCAATGATTCCTGCTTCTAACAGTCGGTCTATATCTACCTTTACCTTCTCTTTATACTTCGGGTCCAATCTATAGGATCTCTGTCTTACTAACTTAGCATCTGGTTTCAAAGGGATATTCATTTCTCCTAAATCACCAACTATCCCTTTCATTTCTGAAAACATGGTTGGGAATAGGTCTTGATGCTCATGCAATAAGTTTGCAATCTTTTCCACAGTTTCATCATTCTAGTAGTCTCCTATCTATGCAAACTTTGGTTTCTCTTTTGTACCAATATTCACCTTATGCATTGCTAATGGTTTTTCATATGCATCATATCCAAGATATGGACCTTGTACTGAACATTCCCCCTTAGTTTAAAGTATTTTCATATGTCTTGGATCTTCCTCGTTGTGATATTCTTTGGAAACATTGTAACGATCCAGTATTTCATGAACTGTCATAGAATATATATGTTCACTACACACAAGTACTACATATATCATCCCTTCTACTGAAAAAATATTGTTTCTAATGACCTGCAAGGTTGCATCAACTAATGGAAATTCATTTTCAAAAGTAAATTTTATCTTAAAAACTTGAGTTAGCTCATCCCAGTTCGTTGTTTCTTTGTGCATTTCTAGTTCTGGGTACTAGTTCTTTGGGATTGCATCCAATGTATGTATGAACCTATGCACCCATTCCATATGTGGTATCGAACTCCAGATCTTTTTGTGCTACGCAATATGATCTGTTGGGTCACTTAATGCAGTATATTTATGTGCAATATACTCAACCTCGGTACCAAATCTAACTTGAATTAATATTTTACACAATTGCCAGTCTTATATTCCTTCTTTATGTGAAGTGCATGATAATGCGAGAGTGGCCTTGAAAACAACATCTAATGGCAACAAACTTTGTTTTTTGGGTATATGCAACTCAAATTCCTTTACAAAAGAAACAATGTTAGTCAAACCATCATACTTGGGTGGATCACATAACTCCGTTCCAATCCAATGCAATGATCAAGTAATGCATGCACACCATTTGGTTGATACTTCATGCATCTTTTGTTGAGAGTATTCCAAACCTTCCTCTAAATCTGACACACATGAGACAATGCTTCTTTAACTTAGGGCACACAATGATCAATTAATGTGGGCACACCATCTGGTTGATACTTCACAGATCCTTTGTTGCCAGTGTTCCAAAACTTCCTCTGAAAATGACACACATGAGCTAATGTTTCTCCAAATTAGGGAATCATCTGCAATCAGATTAACGTAGTCATCCATTCGTGTAGTCATATTATACAGGTTCAATTTCATTCCCCTTAGCTAGTTATATATACCTCTTTCCTTCTTTTAGATACAATGGTGCGACAACCATCAAGTCCCCTACTTCAAAGATCATTTCCCTTTTCTTTATATTAATAATGGTCTGGTTTTCAAAGGCCCATTCAAGCCCCATTAGCATTGGATAGGGCTGACTATCATCCATGATATCGATGAATTTGAAATATGCTATACTATACACCCCATCTATATTCACAGGTACCCTTATCAATCGACCAATTGGTACTATCTCCAGCTGGTTTTCCAATATTAACTGGATGAGAAACCAAATTAACTTCAACTTCCCCATCATTTCCCATGTTTTCTTCGGTAAAACATTTACATCAGAACCCAAGTCTAAAATGACATTGCCCATGTCATACTCCCCAATCTGCACACTTAGTCTAAACTCTCTGCTTGTCCTTTGTTTGCACAGTACCTGATTCACTATCCTCTATGCGGTAGGAACTTCCCTTTATTGCACACAATGATCAATCATTCCAAATAATGCATTCAATAAAGTTTTATATTTCATTAATTCTAAACAACTTTTCAGAAATTATTTCAAAGCACTTACCTATTGAAGTAGCCTTTCCAGTATAGTATGATCATAGACCAAAGGCATGTCAACCATAGGAGGTGAATATGATGTCAATGCTATCCAATTCGGTCTTGATACCTCCTTCCTTGTTTGTTGATATGTCTCTTTTTCCTTTTGTGGGTCAAATGTTGGAATAGGTCTTGCTTATTTCCTCACCCATCATTCCATTTGTGTCCCTTTATTCGTTGCATCAGCCCTTGTCCTAGCTCCTTGTTACAAAAAAAAAATTCTTCACCCCATGCAAATTGCTTGGATGCCATTTCCATTTCCCTATGTAGACTTGAAGTCCCATTTTATACCTTCTAGAGCCAAAAAACATTTTTTTCCACATATACACACCCTATCAGTTAGACAACAAGCGTATACCCAGGTTGCTCGACTACATCTCGCACACATCGAGTTTGGTGCTCAAAATTTAAAATTATGTTGGGTTTCCATTCCATGTCACGAGATCCATAATCCTTGACCTTCCATATACTAGAAACGCTACGACTTGGCCCTTCAGTTCCATTTGAAGGATATAAATTGAGCCATATCCAAGCCTTCAGAGAGGGAAATCAACTTTGAGACAAAGACACTATGGAGAAAATTCACTTTGTATTGAGTCTGCATCCCTATATCCTTGAAAGTCTAAACTCCTTGTTCAACCCCCAAGCTCTTCCTTATTTGTGATGGAGAACCTCATTGTCTCCTTTATATGAGCTTTCCTTTGGTGGGCGATTAAAGTGGTGGAGGCCCAGATTGAGGGACTTAGTTTCTCGATTCCAATATGTGCCAGTACAAAATTTTGTCACATATATACTTATGTTGATTATTTTAATATAAATACTCTTTTCTCATCTAATTGATATCTTGAAAATATTTAAATTATTATTCCATGGTCATATTTGTCATGAATGTTAATGGATTATGATAATCTATATGCTAACACTATATATCGTCACCGTATGCTTGTGTATCTTGGTTGTTGAGGACAAGTTACAGGTATAAATCTTTGAGTTGTGTGGTCAACGATGGCCTTCATCAAATGTCCAAATGAGGTAGGCTCTTGCCCTTGTCTTGTTAGCATTTCATTTATATAGTAGACTTGGTATTAGAGTTGATTTCTATGTGTCATTCTGTCATTTGTGGCTTACCCCATGCCATAGAGAGATTTTTCTCGTAACATAATTTCTGACCATACTGGGGATGTTCTTATTTTTTGGGGTTTGGAGTGTGTTCTCCTTGATTTTCTCTTTGTTATCCTGAGTTTCCTTGTCGCCTGATTGCTTGACAACCTATTTTTACTTTTCATCTGAGTTTCTTGGCTTAACCCTTTCCCTGTCAGTGTTTTACTATATATACATGGTTTTTCCCTTGATAGATATGTACACACGTGAGCTATCCTTCTGTAGGGTGCATACATACACGAATTGTTCTCAAACAATCGCGTACATCATCCCTTTAGTCTTGATGGATGAGTTTGGTTAGTTGCTGAGTCTTCTTGGGTCTCTGTTCTGACTATTAAGTGATTAAAGAGTGATAGGAAACTGTCCTATTATTGAATTTTCGAGCAATATTCTTTCTCATCTATTTTTTCATTGGTTGTCCTTGCACCTTGGTTTGAGTGTTTTCTTCTTGGTATCCTGCTTGGCATGTCTCTTTGTGCTTGCAGTAGGGTCTGTATGTGAGGTTGCTATTCAGTCCTTACATTTTATTTTCTTTATATCAAAAATACAAAAACATTTTCTCATTTTTCTTTATGGAATTTTCTCTTTTGGTTACTTTTCGTTGATTTTGACACATGTGGAGAGATTGCATTGAAAGTTGCATTTAGAAGCATACCATCTCTTTAGAATTCAAGATTAGTACTTAACAGTGTTTTTATTTGCTTCTTTTATATGTTGAGTCATAATACCATCAGTTTCATGACCACACCTCTTGAGTAATAAGAATCCATTAAAAGTAACGTTGATTAACTAAAATTCATTAGAAACGATTTTATTTTTTAGGGTACACAAACAAGTATAGGACATAGGGCCTTGGAATAGGATTATGTGAGTAAAATTCTCCAAGGCTATTAAAATAAGCGTATGTGTCTGACCAGGGAGTGGTGAAACCCATTGTGTCATTAGTGATGTTAGGAGGCTCCACTCACATTGGATTTAAGCACGAGGTTTCACAAATTTGGTTGCATGGATAGCCCTCTAATACCTTCTTAGTGTCAGAGATATTTATGGGGTTCTATTTGTATTTGGGGGTATTTCGAGTACCTTTACCTCCATGAGAGGAAGTTCTTTCAATATTTTGGACTTTGTTACCCTGCCCATACGGTGGACTAGACTTATGACTATTCACCTACGCATTGGTTATATTGTGGTGACTCTAGTTGCTTGAAATAGGTAGCCACATTGCCTTATATTTTGAAGGATGTCTCTACATCCAGAGTAACATTTGAAGAATAAGCTATTTTCAAAGCCCAACAATTGGACCTCATATATGATTAATCTGGGATGTTGTATGGAATTCTTCCTGACACATCGCGGTCGAACTATGAAATAGACAAAATCTTGGGCCTCATGCTGATGGCATCATAGGCTCCGCAAATGATAAGTCTACAGATTTTGTGATGAACCAGTTGAAAGATTTGTCTCTAAGCCAATCTATAGAAGGACAGGCTTCAACTTCATTCTCCACTCCCACTCAATCGACAGATGTGCATTCTGTACAATCATTGACCAACCTAAATGGTAACCAACAACTAGGAGGGAATAGAAAGAAAGGATGAGGTAATAATCGTAAGGGTGGGAAAAACAATAACAAATCCAAGGACGACATTAGTAATGATAGATCGAATAATAATGTTGGCGAGGGAAAGAAAGAAAAATGGAAGGTGAAGTTTCCTTGTAAACTTTGTAAAGATGATCACCTTACCCACCTATCCCCCCAAATCGAGGAAGCCTCAAGGCTCTTATCACAACTGCCTGTTGCGCTGACAAATTTGTTTCCACATAATCAACACATGGACTCGAGGGCCCTCAACACCAAAAATGCATTGAGTGAGATTCAAAACCCCTCAACACATGAAGGTGGCCATCTATGTGTCAATATGGTCAAGTCTTAGATTGATGTAGCCACTTGATCTCGTGATTACGGTTCTTCACAGACTGTTGTAGTTCCAATGTCTCCTCCTCCTTTGGAAACTCCCTTGCAGATAAAAAATATGAAACCTTTGCCTCATATTCTGAAAGGAGTAATAAAATGATTTGCCCACAATCATAATGCCAGAGCTGCCCAAAATTATTTGATTGTCGAATATACGGGTCAAACCCCTTATGCGATATCAACTTTGGAGGTGCTCCAGACATGTACTTCACAGAGGAGCACCTTGTTATCTGCTTTAGGAGATCTAAATCTGTGTGGATCCAAGATTATTAAGTTTGAAATCATGGATGTTAGGCCTCACTTACCTTACCACGTAGCCTTTCAAATCCATGTGGAGTATATGAAAATTACCATCAAACACACTGTAACTGATGAAGGTGTTGCGACATGTGTGATGTCCCTAACCTATTGGAAAGCCATTGGATCTCTGACTCTATCCCAATCTATGACTATGTTGACCTCTTTTGATGGGTGTTCATTCTAACCCCACATAATTCTTCCCTCTTTTTTGGTCTGTTGAGGTGGAAAGACAGTGGAGGTTGATGTCGAGGTAGTTGATTTGCCTCTCGACTATAATTTACTAGTAAGGAATAATTGGACTTATGTCATGAAAACCATCATGTCATCCATTTTCCAGACTTTACGTTTTCCTTATGAAGGGAAAATAATGTCGATTGATCAATTTTCCTTTTCACACGCTAGTCCTAATGCATCAGTTGGACCTTTGGTCCCAATAATCGACAATTCTCAGCAGGAAACTGAGGATGTTGGTGTTAGAATGTATTCCTCTCTCATGGGTAGCTTTGATTTCGTGGCACCAATTCATCATATTCATGTCATTACCAGTGACTCTTCATTGTTGATGAGGATTGTTCCTTTCCTAATTCGTATTTCAACAACCCTTGGACCCTACCTGCCCTGAATATGTCACACAAAGGTCAGTCACACATTGGGATGGAAATGTCACTGTCAACAACATAAATTGGAAATCAATATGTTCTTAACACTACTGCTGACCCAGATCTTTTCTCCTCATAGACGGATGAGGAGGATCCTATTATAGAGCCCATATGGGCCTTCCAATATTCTTTTTCGCATGATTGCCTCGATGATACTTTACCCTCATATGAATCCATATTAGAGGCCATGTAGGGTCCCAATAGGCCTTGGGACGATATGCATCATCGCTCCTATTTCCTCCCAGAGCTTGTTAGGATCGAACAATATGACTTTAGATCTACCTTGAGTGAAATGGTCAGTAATGTTGTGGTTCCTCTAGATACACATGGTATTTATGTTGAAGGAAACATGGTGAATATTTCACCTACTGTCATGATCGACATCTCTCGAGTTCTTGGAAAATTGAGAAAGTATATATCGGTGTAGATTGTTCGCCTGGAGAAATTCAGATCTACATTGATCTCTTCAAATAATTTCATGATGTATTCACTTGGTAGTACGAAGAGATACCAGGGATCGACCCAAGCATTGTTGAACATGATATCAAGACTTATCCAAATGCTAGACATGTTTGACAACATTTTAGAGTTGTTAATCCTAGGAAGGCCCCTGCTATTAAGGAAGAGGTANAAAGATGAAACCTTTGCCTCGTATTCTGAAAGGAGTAATAAAATGATCTACCCACAATAATAATGCCAGAGCTGCCCAAAATTATTTGATTGTCGAATATACGGGTCAAACCCCTTATGCGATATCAACTTTGGAGGTGCTCCAGACATGTACTTCACAGAGGAGAACCTTGTTATCTGCTTTAGGAGATCTAAATCTGTGTGGATCCAAGATTATTAAGTTTGAAATCACGGATGTTAGGCCTCACTTACCTTACCACGTAGCCTTTCAAATCCATGTGGAGTATATGAAAATTACCATCAAACACATTGTAACTGATGAAGGTTTTGCGACATGTGTGATGTCCCTAACCTATTGGAAAGCCATTGGATCTCTGACTCTATCCCAATCTATGACTATGTTGACCTCTTTTGATGGGTGTTCATTCTGACCCCACATAATTCTTCCCTCTTTTTTGGTCTGTTGAGGTGGAAAGACAGTGGAGGTTGATGTCGAGGTAGTTGATTTGCCTCTCGACTATAATTTACTAGTAAGGAATAATTGGACTTATGTCATGAAAACCATCATGTCATCCATTTTCCAGACTTTACGTTTTCCTTATGAAGGGAAAATAATGTCGATTGATCAATTTTCCTTTTCACACGCTAGTCCTAATGCATCAGTTGGACCTTTGGTCCCAATAATCGACAATTCTCAGCAGGAAACTGAGGATGTTGGTGTTAGAATGTATTCCTCTCTCATGGGTAGCTTTGATTTCGTGGCACCAATTCATCATATTCATGTCATTACCAGTGACTCTTCATTGTTGATGAGGATTGTTCCTTTCCTAATTCGTATTTCAACAACCCTTGGACCCTACCTGCCCTGAATATGTCACACAAAGGTCAGTCACACATTGGGATGGAAATGTCACTGTCAACAACATAAATTGGAAATCAATATGTTCTTAACACTACTGCTGACCCAGATCTTTTCTCCTCATAGACGGATGAGGAGGATCCTATTATAGAGCCCATATGGGCCTTCCAATATTCTTTTTCGCATGATTGCCTCGATGATACTTTACCCTCATATGAATCCATATTAGAGGCCATGTAGGGTCCCAATAGGCCTTGGGACGATATGCATCATCGCTCCTATTTCCTCCCAGAGCTTGTTAGGATCGAACAATATGACTTTAGATCTACCTTGAGTGAAATGGTCAGTAATGTTGTGGTTCCTCTAGATACACATGGTATTTATGTTGAAGGAAACATGGTGAATATTTCACCTACTGTCATGATCGACATCTCTCGAGTTCTTGGAAAATTGAGAAAGTATATATCGGTGTAGATTGTTCGCCTGGAGAAATTCAGATCTACATTGATCTCTTCAAATAATTTCATGATGTATTCACTTGGTAGTACGAAGAGATACCAGGGATCGACCCAAGCATTGTTGAACATGATATCAAGACTTATCCAAATGCTAGACATGTTTGACAACATTTTAGAGTTGTTAATCCTAGGAAGGCCCCTGCTATTAAGGAAGAGGTAGAGAAGCTACTTAATGTTGGTTTCATCTACCCAGTTCCCTTGACTGAATGGGTGTCCAACCCCATTCCTGTGAATAAAAAACAAGGAACCATCCGCATATTTATGGATTTTTGAGACTTGAACAAGGCTTGTCCTAAAGATAACTTCCCTACTCCTTTCATTAACTAGATTCTTGATGAGTGTGGAGGAAGAAAAATTGTTTCTCTTATGAATGAATTTTCAAGGAATAATCAAATTAAAATCAAACCCGAGGATCAACATAAGACGACGTTTATTTTTCCTTGGGGTACTTTTTCATACTGGATAATGCCTTTCGACCATAAAAATTCCGAAGCGACCTTCCAAAATGCCATGACCTTTGTTTTCACGATATCAATCATATTTTCGAAGCTTACCTCAATGATCTCGCTACTCACTCTCACAAGAGAGTAGATCACTCCACTCACCTTTGATTAGTATTTGAGAKATTGTGTTACTATCGCATCCAATTGAACCCTCACAAGTGCATATTTTGTGTTAGGTCTGGCCAAATTTTAGGATTCTTAGTATTTGAGCATGGGATCATGGTATATCCTATGAAATTTGAGGCAATACTTTGATTTCCTCCCCCGCACAACATTAGACAATTTCAAGGTTTATAGAGGAAGGATAATTTCTTGCATCGGTTCATAGTGAACTATGCAAATTTAACTAAGGGTTTCATGAATATTTTGAAGAAGGATACTCTGTTTATATGTGATGAGAGAGCCCGGGAATTCTTTGATTCTCTTAAGAAATATTTGGTATCGACACCTCTATCGAAGCCTCCAAACTACAGTAGAGACTATTTTATTTATATCTCCGCATCTGAAGGGATGGTTGGTATGGTTCTAGTTCAAGAAGACAATGAGTTTCATGAGCACATTGTCTACTATATTAGTTGAAACCTGTTTGTTCTTGAACTCAAATACTTTCACGTAGAGAAACTAGCCTTGGTCGTTGTGCATGCAGTTCAAAGACTACGAAATTATATATTACTTTTCAAAACTATCGTAGTTGCATACATCAATCCATTCAATACATCCTAACCAAGCATATCATAGGGGGGAAATACAATAAATGTATTGTTATTTTGCAAGAATTTTATCTCAATTTTGCTTCGGTGAAGTCTAAAAAGTTGCTAGTTTTTTCAAATTTGATATTAGACTTCCCTCGACTAGATGAGGACATTTTTCATGAAGATTCATTCGTAGATGAACATATATTCCTTATCTCATCTTCAGACCCTCGGTATGGAGACATTCTAATTTATCTTCAAACCTTGAAGCTATCCCAACATCTGTCGAAAGACGATCGACGACGTATACATCATCAGGATAAAAATTACCTTATCATTGGTGACACTTTGTATCATCGAGGAGTAGATAATGCTTTACATCATTGCCTAACTCACAAGGAAGTTGAGTTTTTTCTCAATGATTATCATAGTGGGGCTTGTGGTGGTCATTTATCAAGGCTTACAACAGCCCAAAAAATATTATGAGCCGATTATTTTTTGCCGTCAATTTTTAAATATTGTGTTGAAGAGGTCAAGAGGTGTCACCCTTGCCAGGTGTTTTCTTGGAAAATGCGCTCGCACCTATCCCCTCTTCACCCATTCATCATCCTCGGTCCCTTCACCAAATGGGGGGTATATTTTATGTACTGTCACCCAGCTTTATCTAGGGAGCATCCACATATCATTTTGGTCATGGATTACTTCACTAAATGGGAAGAGGCCATGCCTACCATTAAATATGATGGTAAGACTGCAACATTATTCGTATTCAACCAAATTATATCATGGTTTGGAATCCCAAAAGAGATTGTCACTGATCATGGAAATCACTTTTAGAATGAAATGATGAAATATTTAGCATCAAAAATGGGGTTTACACATGGTCATTCTTCCCCTTATTATCCCCAAGAAAATGGAAAAGTAGAGGTGATGAATAAATCTCCCAAGACCATCTTGCAAAAAGTTGTTAGCCAGAGTAAGTCTGACTGGCACCTGATGCTTTACCCTTCACTTTGGGAATATCGAACCTTGGTAAATACTTCCACCAATGTTTCTCCTTTTTAGTTATTACATGGCGTGGAGTCGATTCTTCTGATTGAATGAAAAATCCCTTCCCTCAATTTGGAAATTGAGCTCCTTCTTGACACATCCGATTTTGAAGAATGCATTATGCACCTAGAGCATCTCGATGAGAAGTGTCGAGATTCCTCTACAGCCATCAAAGTGAATAAACAATGTGTTAAGGTTTATTATTATAGGTTTTTCTATCCTTGACAGTACATTGAGGGTGACTTGGTTCTCTTGTATGACCAAGCCGAAGAACGGTTGGGGGAAGGCAATTTCCACCCCATGTGGAACATTCCTTATATCGTGCGACNACCCCACATAATTCTTCCCTCTTTTTTGGTCTGTTGAGGTGGAAAGACAGTGGAGGTTGATGTCGAGGTAGTTGATTTGCCTCTCGACTATAATTTACTAGTAAGGAATAATTGGACTTATGTCATGAAAACCATCATGTCATCCATTTTCCAGACTTTACGTTTTCCTTATGAAGGGAAAATAATGTCGATTGATCAATTTTCCTTTTCACACGCTAGTCCTAATGCATCAGTTGGACCTTTGGTCCCAATAATCGACAATTCTCAGCAGGAAACTGAGGATGTTGGTGTTAGAATGTATTCCTCTCTCATGGGTAGCTTTGATTTCGTGGCACCAATTCATCATATTCATGTCATTACCAGTGACTCTTCATTGTTGATGAGGATTGTTCCTTTCCTAATTCGTATTTCAACAACCCTTGGACCCTACCTGCCCTGAATATGTCACACAAAGGTCAGTCACACATTGGGATGGAAATGTCACTGTCAACAACATAAATTGGAAATCAATATGTTCTTAACACTACTGCTGACCCAGATCTTTTCTCCTCATAGACGGATGAGGAGGATCCTATTATAGAGCCCATATGGGCCTTCCAATATTCTTTTTCGCATGATTGCCTCGATGATACTTTACCCTCATATGAATCCATATTAGAGGCCATGTAGGGTCCCAATAGGCCTTGGGACGATATGCATCATCGCTCCTATTTCCTCCCAGAGCTTGTTAGGATCGAACAATATGACTTTAGATCTACCTTGAGTGAAATGGTCAGTAATGTTGTGGTTCCTCTAGATACACATGGTATTTATGTTGAAGGAAACATGGTGAATATTTCACCTACTGTCATGATCGACATCTCTCGAGTTCTTGGAAAATTGAGAAAGTATATATCGGTGTAGATTGTTCGCCTGGAGAAATTCAGATCTACATTGATCTCTTCAAATAATTTCATGATGTATTCACTTGGTAGTACGAAGAGATACCAGGGATCGACCCAAGCATTGTTGAACATGATATCAAGACTTATCCAAATGCTAGACATGTTTGACAACATTTTAGAGTTGTTAATCCTAGGAAGGCCCCTGCTATTAAGGAAGAGGTAAAGAAGCTACTTAATGTTGGTTTCATCTACCTAGTTCCCTTGACTGAATGGGTGTCCAACCCCGTTCCTGTGAATAAAAAACAAGGAACCATCCGCATATTTATGGATTTCCAAGACTTGAACAAGGCTTGTCCTAAAGATAACTTCCTTACTCCTTTCATTAACTAGATTCTTGATGAGTGTGGAGGAAGAAAAATTGTTTCTCTTATGGATGAATTTTCAAGGAATAATCAAATTAAAATCAAACCCGAGGATCAACATAAGATGACGTTTATTTTTCCTTGGGGTACTTTTTCATACTGGATAATGCCTTTCGACCATAAAAATGCCGAAGCGACCTTCCAAAATTCCATGACCTTTGTTTTCACGATATCAATCATATTTTCGAAGCTTACCTCAATGATCTCGCTACTCACTCTCACAAGAGAGTAGATCACTCCACTCACCTTTGATTAGTATTTGAGAGATTGTGTTACTATCGCATCCAATTGAACCCTCACAAGTGCATATTTTGTGTTAGGTCTGGCCAAATTTTAGGATTCTTAGTATTTGAGCATGGGATCATGGTAGATCCTATGAAATTTGAGGCAATACTTTGATTTCCTCCCCCGCACAACATTCGACAATTTCAAGGTTTACAGAGGAAGGATAACTTCTTGCATCGGTTCATAGTGAACTATGCAAATTTAACTAAGGGTTTCATGAATATTTTGAAGAAGGATACTCTGTTTATATGTGATGAGAGAGCCCAGGAATTCTTTGATTCTCTTAAGAAATATTTGGTATCGACACCTCTACTGAAGCCTCCAAACTACAGTAGAGACTATTTTATTTATATCTCCGCATCTGAAGGGATGGTTGGTATGGTTCTAGTTCAAGAAGACAATGAGTTGCATGAGCACATTGTCTACTATATTAGTTGAAACCTGTTTGTTCTTGAACTCAAATACTTTCACGTAGAGAAACTAGCCTTGGTCGTTGTGCATGCAGTTCAAAGATTACGAAATTATATATTACTTTTCAAAACTATCGTAGTTGCATACATCAATCCATTCAATACATCCTAACCAAGCATATCATAGGGGGGAAATACAATAAATGTATTGTTATTTTGCAAGAATTTTATCTCAATTTTGCTTCGGTGAAGTCTAAAAAGTTGCTAGTTTTTTCAAATTTGATATTAGACTTCCCTCGACTAGATGAGGACATTTTTCATGAAGATTCATTCGTAGATGAACATATATTCCTTATCTCATCTTCAGACCCTCGGTATGGAGACATTCTAATTTATCTTCAAACCTTGAAGCTATCCCAACATCTGTCGAAAGACGATCGACGACGTATACATCATCAGGATAAAAATTACCTTATCATTGGTGACACTTTGTATCATCGAGGAGTAGATAATGCTTTACATCATTGCCTAACTCACAAGGAAGTTGAGTTTTTTCTCAATGATTATCATAGTGGGGCTTGTGGTGGTCATTTATCAAGGCTTACAACAGCCCAAAAAATATTATGAGCCGATTATTTTTTGCCGTCAATTTTTAAATATTGTGTTGAAGAGGTCAAGAGGTGTCACCCTTGCCAGGTGTTTTCTTGGAAAATGCGCTCGCACCTATCCCCTCTTCACCCATTCATCATCCTCGGTCCCTTCACCAAATGGGGGGTATATTTTATGTACTGTCACCCAGCTTTATCTAGGGAGCATCCACATATCATTTTGGTCATGGATTACTTCACTAAATGGGAAGAGGCCATGCCTACCATTAAATATGATGGTAAGACTGCAACATTATTCGTATTCAACCAAATTATATCATGGTTTGGAATCCCAAAAGAGATTGTCACTGATCATGGAAATCACTTTTAGAATGAAATGATGAA
The DNA here is from genome assembly GCA_000966675.3 of Picea glauca. Taxonomy (NCBI): domain Eukaryota; kingdom Viridiplantae; phylum Streptophyta; class Pinopsida; order Pinales; family Pinaceae; genus Picea; species Picea glauca. Next base: position 52,984 of record JZKD02S1831584.1, on the reverse strand, counting down.
ATATTTAGCATCAAAAATGGGGTTTACACATGGTCATTCTTCCCCTTATTATCCCCAAGAAAATGGAAAAGTAGAGGTGATGAATAAATCTCCCAAGACCATCTTGCAAAAAGTTGTTAGCCAGAGTAAGTCTGACTGGCACCTGATGCTTTACCCTTCACTTTGGGAATATCGAACCTTGGTAAATACTTCCACCAATGTTTCTCCTTTTTAGTTATTACATGGCGTGGAGTCGATTCTTCTGATTGAATGAAAAATCCCTTCCCTCAATTTGGAAATTGAGCTCCTTCTTGACACATCCGATTTTGAAGAATGCATTATGCACCTAGAGCATCTCGATGAGAAGTGTCGAGATTCCTCTACAGCCATCAAAGTGAATAAACAATGTGTTAAGGTTTATTATTATAGGTTTTTCTATCCTTGACAGTACATTGAGGGTGACTTGGTTCTCTTGTATGACCAAGCCGAAGAACGGTTGGGGGAAGGCAATTTCCACCCCATGTGGAACATTCCTTATATCGTGCGACATGTATTAAAGAAAGGAGCTCATGAATTGGAATATTATAAATGGAATATGATGGATGAGCCTAGAAATGGGCTCTACCTTAAAAGGTATTACGCGTAAGCCCACAAGCTTGGGCGTGACCTTCTTTATACTAGTGTATCTTAGTGTATATATATATTTTCCTTTGCGTCGTCGGATTTCTTATAAAGTTTTCCCTTGGTTGGAAGATGTCAATGGAGTCTTTGGTTTACTTAGGACTCACGGATGATGCTAGTCGTCATACACATAAAATGGCTTCCACAGCTTGGGCCATTTACTCGTCCAAGGGCCAATTGGTGTCTTCAGGTGGCATTCATCTGGAGCCATCAACGAATAATGTGGCTGAGTATAGCGTCGTTATAGAACTATTACGCGATATCATTTCACATGATGTTCAGTCTTTAGATGTCCTCTTGGATTCCCAGTTAGTTGTNTACGAAATTATATATTACTTTTCAAAACTATCGTAGTTGCATACATCAATCCATTCAATACATCCTAACCAAGCATATCATAGGGGGGAAATACAATAAATGTATTGTTATTTTGCAAGAATTTTATCTCAATTTTGCTTCGGTGAAGTCTAAAAAGTTGCTAGTTTTTTCAAATTTGATATTAGACTTCCCTCGACTAGATGAGGACATTTTTCATGAAGATTCATTCGTAGATGAACATATATTCCTTATCTCATCTTCAGACCCTCGGTATGGAGACATTCTAATTTATCTTCAAACCTTGAAGCTATCCCAACATCTGTCGAAAGACGATCGACGACGTATACATCATCAGGATAAAAATTACCTTATCATTGGTGACACTTTGTATCATCGAGGAGTAGATAATGCTTTACATCATTGCCTAACTCACAAGGAAGTTGAGTTTTTTCTCAATGATTATCATAGTGGGGCTTGTGGTGGTCATTTATCAAGGCTTACAACAGCCCAAAAAATATTATGAGCCGATTATTTTTTGCCGTCAATTTTTAAATATTGTGTTGAAGAGGTCAAGAGGTGTCACCCTTGCCAGGTGTTTTCTTGGAAAATGCGCTCGCACCTATCCCCTCTTCACCCATTCATCATCCTCGGTCCCTTCACCAAATGGGGGGTATATTTTATGTACTGTCACCCAGCTTTATCTAGGGAGCATCCACATATCATTTTGGTCATGGATTACTTCACTAAATGGGAAGAGGCCATGCCTACCATTAAATATGATGGTAAGACTGCAACATTATTCGTATTCAACCAAATTATATCATGGTTTGGAATCCCAAAAGAGATTGTCACTGATCATGGAAATCACTTTTAGAATGAAATGATGAAATATTTAGCATCAAAAATGGGGTTTACACATGGTCATTCTTCCCCTTATTATCCCCAAGAAAATGGAAAAGTAGAGGTGATGAATAAATCTCCCAAGACCATCTTGCAAAAAGTTGTTAGCCAGAGTAAGTCTGACTGGCACCTGATGCTTTACCCTTCACTTTGGGAATATCGAACCTTGGTAAATACTTCCACCAATGTTTCTCCTTTTTAGTTATTACATGGCGTGGAGTCGATTCTTCTGATTGAATGAAAAATCCCTTCCCTCAATTTGGAAATTGAGCTCCTTCTTGACACATCCGATTTTGAAGAATGCATTATGCACCTAGAGCATCTCGATGAGAAGTGTCGAGATTCCTCTACAGCCATCAAAGTGAATAAACAATGTGTTAAGGTTTATTATTATAGGTTTTTCTATCCTTGACAGTACATTGAGGGTGACTTGGTTCTCTTGTATGACCAAGCCGAAGAACGGTTGGGGGAAGGCAATTTCCACCCCATGTGGAACATTCCTTATATCGTGCGACGTGTATTAAAGAAAGGAGCTCATGAATTGGAATATTATAAATGGAATATGATGGATGAGCCTAGAAATGGGCTCTACCTTAAAAGGTATTACGCGTAAGCCTACAAGCTTGGGCGGGACCTTCTTTATACTAGTGTATCTTAGTGTATATATATCTTTTCCTTTGCGTCGTCGGATTTCTTATAAAATTTTCCCTTGGTTGGAAGATGTCAATGGAGTCTTTGGTTTACTTAGGACTCGCGGATGATGCTAGTCGTCATACACAAAAAATGGCTTCCACAGCTTGGGCCATTTACTCGTCCAAGGGCCAATTGGTGTCTTCAGGTGGCATTCATCTGGAGCCATCAACGAATAATGTGGCTGAGTATAGCGTCATTATAGAACTATTACGCGATATCATTTCACATGGTGTTCAGTCTTTAGATGTCCTCTTGGATTCCCAGTTAGTTGTATTTTAGTTTAATGACAGTTACCGTGTGTGGGACCCTACTCTACTCCGACAATTCCTATGGGTACGAATTTTGGAACAATACTTTGATTTTCTTACTTATAATCACATGACTAGAAGTTCTAATCACATATATGTTGCATATGCTAATTATATTTTAGATTGGAATTTGTCACATAACTAATAAAATAAAACGCATTCATGCATGTACAAATTGTAACATATATAAGTAAATCTGAACACCATTTTTTTTTT
>JZKD02S1831584.1:15331-30516 GCA_000966675.3 Picea glauca | reverse complement strand
ACAGTGGGCTTACATCATTGGCCTCTGATTGGATGATTCCACAGATGTTCAAATTCAGCTCATCTATTCACATTCGTCAGAATGTACTAGAGTACCTTGGGAATCATTGACATTAATGGTGATCTCCCTCACGCTTGTCTAACGATTTACCTCATTGACCGATAATCAAGTGTTTTATACCATGTTCAAAATCAATACATATATTCACATGGTTAGATTCATACTACATCGGGATCAGTAAGAAGACCTTGGGTTGAGTCATCACTCTTATATGTACTTTTCCCAGGCTGCAAAGGAGTTTTCTTTTGAACTATGACACATATATCATTACATAGATCCACTTTGTATTGGTTGTGGCTATGTCTTGTCATATCATATATCCATTGTGTATTCTTCATGGATACAATCAGTTTAGGTCATGGGAGTATATATCCAAATTGTATCTTCAGTGTCTATACCTTTTATCAATATAATTATGGATCCGCAATGTATTTTATGGCGACCATACCTAAAAAGTCTTTGTCACTCAAGCATAGGTATGCCTGCTTTGGGTTTGAAACATGTCATAATATTTTTTTGATGGTTGTGGGAATATTTTTATAGCCTCTCTGTGTCCATACCCTTGCTCGAAAAATTCTACAAAGTACTTCAATCATCATCGTATTCTGACTTTGCACTTTGGGGGGCAAACTGTTACACATTAAAATTACTCACTTCAATAGTGTCACAAGTGTTGCGTCTTGTCCACAAGTGTCACATATTGACCACAAGTGTCTCAAGTATCACAAACATCATACTGCCATATTTCCTCAAAGACTAGTTTTGAAGAAGAGAAATTAGTTGACAAGGAGTACAAGCCTTTTGACACTGGGAAAACCACTCAAAAATGGATTTTGGAGGGCAAATCTCCCCTACCCACTGTCAGGGAGTTCCAAAACTCCCTAGGCCTCTTTGGGGGAGCATTCAAACACTCTATGTACCCTTTTGGGGGAGGACTACCTTTTCTGAGTGGATTTTTGGTTTGTTGAGCTAAAACAGGGAAGAATCCCCTCAATTTCTCAAGGTGGTTGGATTCTAATAGAAGGTCAAGGAATGATGTTAGGGAAGATCCTCAACTGAAGGAGAAGAATCCTCAGCTTATCCCAAAGATATCTCAAGTGGTTGGGCGTCTCCAAGGTTATATAAGGAGACCTCATCATGGTGAAAGGGGGGATAGAGACTAGAGATTGACACCAAACTTATGATCCTATAAGTGGTATTAACAGAAAATATTGAAGATATGAAACTTATGATATCATAAGTGAGATGCCATTGAAGCATAATCAGTGTAGGTTATTTGAGAAAAGGGGTTGGATAAGGAGAACTAGAAGAAGTTGTTTCACCTTCATCAAAGTATTGTAAGTACTTTTACTTGTTCTCATTAATATATCAATGCTTGGCATGTTTCTTTCAAACTTATGTTTGTTCCACACGAGTTTGTCTTCAGTAGATAGATCTATATTTGAGCTAATCTCAGTAGAATAGGAAGTCAATTGTATCTTTGTTTGTTCTATAAGACCTATTAGAGAGCTCAGGATCGAAACTCAGCCTGGACTTTGCAAGGACAAATGTCATTAAAAAGGTACATATCTTTCTTCTTCTCCTTTGTATATTAGCTTGATTAGATCTAAATAGATGTCAGTGTCCATATTAATCAATTTTTTTTTCTTGGCCTTAGGAGTCTAGAGACCAAGAAGGAATCCGCTTTTCTGTAGGAGGATTCACCTGTAATAGATGCATATCATGATATCACGCTATGACATTTGTGATATGCCGAAAAAGTCTCACCCACGCACATGGTACACCCACCACCTGTCTTTGCATAGCCTCTGGCAGATCCTCCACTTGAACCATAGGAATATTGTGTGTCAATTGATATAGGTTCCCCTGCACATTCTGTAGCACTCTCTCTGCATCTCCTCCCACATAATCATCTCCCTGACTCCTCTGTTGATGTCTTGGGAATCCCTCTAGCCTCCATGAACCTACATCTGCATGACAAAGAAATTGTTAACACTTGATACCATACAAAAATATTTGCGCTTTTTTTTTATCCTTTTTGAAAAAAAAATTGAAATATATAAAAACTTTTCTTACCAATATCACCGTAGGAAGAACCTAGTGGCAAAGGCATATCTGGATCCCCTTTGTATTTGATCCTGACATAAGAGTAGTCGTCAATGGCTATGACCTGTCGATGTCACCAAAAACATAACTCATCATTGTAGGGGGTTGTATCCTACCACCTCCTAGGAATCTCATCACATCGTTCCACCATGACATAGTTGAGTCGTGCAGTCCATGTAGAATAATCTCTACTCTAGGGCCCAATCCTAGAACCCACTCAAAGAAAAAGATACAGAGGATGGATGCAAATCAAAAATTTCTTTTTCTCCCTTGTTTGTAATCTATCAACTAGCTCTTCATGTTACCCATAAGTGAGGTACACCAGTCGTAAAAAGTGGGTCGTAAACACTCCACCGCATAGGACATGAGTGGCCTTGATGCCTAGTGCAACGAGGCCGACCCCGAAATCTATGTAAGAACAAGTACGACGATATTTAAGATCANGTTGATGTCTTGGGAATCCCTCTAGCCTCCATGAACCTACATCTGCATGACAAAGCAATTGTTAACACTTGATACCATACAAAAATATTTGCGCTTTTTTTTTATCCTTTTTGAAAAAAAAAATGAAATATATAAAAACTTTTCTTACCAATATCACCGTAGGAAGAACCTAGTGGAAAAGGCATATCTGGATCCCCTTTGTATTTGATCCTAACATAAGAGTAGTCGTCAATGGCTATGACCTGTCGATGTCACCAAAAACATAACTCATCATTGTAGGGGGTTGTATCCTACCACCTCCTAGGCATCTCATCACATCGTTCCACCATGACATAGTTGGATCGTGCAGTCCATGTAGAATAATCTCTACTCTAGGGCTCAATCCTAGAACTCACTCAAAGAAAAAGATACAGAGGATGGATGCAAATCAAAAATTTCTTTTTCTCCCTTGTTTGTAATCTATCAACTAGCTCTTCATGTTATCCATAAGTGAGGTACACCAGTCATAAAAAGTGGGTCATAAACACTCCACCGCATAGGACATGAGTGGCCTTGATGCCTAGTGCAACGAGGCCGACCTCGAAATCTATGTAAGAACAAGTACGACGATATTTAAGATCATGTTCTTGATCGCCCTGATTGAGAATTGGCTCCCTACTTTATTTGTGTCTGCAACACAGTGGGTGGAAGTGTACTCCTCCATGGTCATACCACCCCCAGGCCCCTGGGCCTTGAGATTCATTGCCTCACCTCAACATGAAATATGTCGTCTACTTCAATCCTCAATGGTTTCCCATCGAGATTGAAGGCCTCTATCTCTGGATCCCAATAGTTTGAGAGCATATCGAATAACCTCACTTGATCCCTCATTCCTTTGAGCACCCAAAATTTATAAAGGCCACATATTTTTAAAGCTTGTTGGGCCCCTGCATTCCTTTCCACTACTGCATCTATCTCTTCATGTTCCCTCTCCCTCCATTCAATTCACCATCCTGCAAAGGAAAAGTCATTTTTTGAGTTAAATCTTGTCAAAAAAGTGTTCATGGAATTACGTGGGCTAACATGGTAACAATCACATATAGGGATTCATATACGTGGGCAAGCTTTGCTTTTCCCACATATATGGGGGTGTATACAAGACCCGGTCAACTATCACCCACGTACACCCTAATTTACATAGTACACCCTCTAATACTAAAACAGTGGGGCCTAATATTGAAATTCAAACCATTTAAATTGAAGTAGAGGGGATGGGCACTTACTTGGTCCATATGGTTGTTAATTCCATTGATCATAGCTCCCGCAATCAACACTTGAAGTTCGAGGGAAAAATGGCCCAGAATGCACTATGTTAGTGAAAAAACTCAAATGGTATGGTAAAATGGTCTATTTTTACTATTAGTAGAAATTTTTTACCCACTTCATACAATTTGTGCTATTTTTTGACCTTGTGGACTAATAATACAGTGGAAATAATTGGTTTTGGTGGTTTTATCCAAGATATTTTGCGGTTTCTAGTGTCATATCACATGTTCATGCCTTCGGCATGTATTTTATTTCACCAACATATAGGATAGGTTGTCACTCCATTTTTCATTCTTGTATTGTCCTATGATTGTGATCCATATGCCTTAGGTACATACCCATTTATTAGAAAGCTTGTTTTCAATCTACATTTTACAGTTTCAACATATTTCCTTATTGAATAGAAGCCAATTTTATTGTTCTTTGTTATTGTTCCTTCTGCTTTTGTGTTAAGCATAATAATAATATGTATTCATTTCGTTCTGCTCATAAAATTCGGATCAGAACTTGTCTCTTTCAGAGTCGTTAAATGGATTTTAAAGGGCATCTATTTGGTGTAAGTTACGAAAAATGAATACTCTAGTCACCATTGGCTAGAAGAGTTATCATGGGTATTATTTTATACTTTTTGGGGCCTAGGGGACTAAATCTACGAAAAAGGACATTGTTTGGAGTTAGGTTGTAATCGCATTCCATCATCCTGCTTGCAGTATTGAGCCTATTGTCGGTTCTCGCTTTCTCGTTATAAGCCTCTTACCTCAAGAATTTGCATCACTAGCCAAGAAGAGCCTTGTTTATATCCTTTGCATCTTGATACCATGTGCCCTAAGAGGAAACATCCCCCCCCGAGTGTCCATGCCCTGCATGCACTTCCTTGCATTGAGCATAGGTATGTTCCACTATTTGGAGATAGTTGCTAACTCACGACATGCGTTTCCTCTCCCGTATCATAACATTTTTTTTCCTATGAAAAAAAAAATGGACATGAAAATAATATTATCTCATATCGACAACAGTCGTGTCGCCTTTGAACATAGAAATTTTTTTTGAGTCCACTGTCATCCAAAGTTTGGGTTTAGCATGACCTTAGGAAGATGAGCTTGTTATTTAGATTTTACTCCTTCGACTAGTTATCTTATAGTCCCTATGGAGAGTTTGTTGATGCCTCCTGTATCAAGAAGTTTTATAATCAAGGCTATGTTGCCTGAGTTATACATATGTCTCGGTATCTCATTCAAAGGATGTCTATAAACATGTGTTGTCCATTTATGATAACTCTTGACTTTTCATGTTGGCCATACCCTCATTGTGTCTTAGAGTCACATGAATTTGTAGCCCTACCATGCACCCTGGTCCTACTTTAATTATGGGTAGGTAACCTTGAACCTAGCATTCGACATCTCCTCATTGGTCACTGACTAGGGGGTTTCCCTTGTGTTCGACGATAATAAATCTATTTACACATTGAGATTTGTTGAGTGTATTGAATGTCATTATCCTTAGTGGTGGTTTCCTCGCCTTTGTCAACAGTCTCCCTCATCGACTATTATTCAGAGGGTCTCTTTTGTGCACTAATTGCATTTGGTGCATGCAGGATACTCACAAGGTCATTGGTTCATGAACATCCTATTCGTCTGAGATCCTCCTAATCATAAATATATTGATGTGTACCTCGTGCTAACTGATGAGATATTCCCTAATGCTCTCCTTTCAGCAAGTCTCCTTCCATCAAATTCAACTCATCTATTCTGGAAATGAGGCCTAGAGTCCTATGAGTACCTAGAGGCTTGCAGTCATCAGTGGTAGGTTCTCCCACCATCAACATTTGGGAATACATCAATGTCTCTTTATCGATGGATTTTTCAAGTGTTCGACCTCAACACCCTTATTCACACTTGTAAGAATGTACCCGGTGCCTTGATACCTACTTTCATTATTGGTAGGTTATCTCACATTTGTTAATAGTATACCTTAATGAAGGTAATCAAACAAAGTCTCATTATGTTTGACCTCAACTCCTGTATTCACATGATGTAGACTTGCACCTTCAGCAGATAGTGTAGAAGACCTCTAGCTTACAGTAGGAGTTTTCCTAATTTGTTAATGTCTTTCATTGGATCAATACCTATATGATTATGGGAGAGTAGATTGTACTCCATTATATACATATATCTTCAGATTGATTTTGAGACTATATTTCACTATGCCTTGTTCCTGACTATGACAGCCTATGGAATATGTCCACTTTGTATTGTCTATTCATGGCCATGAACAACTATTTGATATATTTCCACATGGATCTGCAGTGTAAATCAGATTGGAAGCCATGTGTACAAATTCATTATGGATTGTAATATTCTTATGAGTAACTATCACTTCCAGTTGAGTCTCCATTACTCCACTTTAGGGAATTATAATGTATTTCGGCCATCGCAGATACTCCTTTGAACTCACAAATTAGGGGGAATTTGTTAAAACAAATTTTTCCTCACCTTGTGAAACTTACTTGGATGGCCTTTCCATTTCACTATGCAGACTTGAAGTCCCCTTTTGTACCTTCCAGATCCAAAAAACACATTTTTCCACATATACATGCCCTATCAGTTAGACAACAAGTGTATACATAGGTTTCTCCACTACAACCCTCGTACATCAGGTTTGGTGCTCAAAATTAAAAATTATGTCAGGTTTCCATGCCATGTCATGAGATCCACGATCCTTGACCTTCCACATATTGGAAACTCTCTGACCCAACCCTTTAGTTACATTTTAAGGCTATAAATTGATCCATATCCAAGCCTTCAGAGAGGGAATTCAACTTTGCGAGAAAAGACACTATGGATAAATTTCACTTCATATTGAGTTTGCATCCCTTTACCCTTGAAAGTATGAACTCCTTGTTCAACCCCCAAGCTCCTCCTTCTTTGTGATGGAGAACCTCATTGTCTCCTTTATATGAGATTTCCTTTGGTGGAGGATTGAAGTGGTGGAGGCCCAACTGGAGGGAATTAGTTTCTTGGTTCTGATATGTGCCGGTACAAAAAAAATTCACATATATACTTCTCCTGATAATTTTAATAGAAATACTCTTTTCTCATCCAATTGATCTCTTGCAAATATTTGAATTATTATTCTATGGGAATATTTATAATGAATGTTAATGGATTATGCTAATAAATATGCTAACACTATATATCGTCACCATATGCTTGCATATCTTGGTTGTTGAGGACAAGTTGCAGGTATAAATATTTGAGTTGCGGGCTCAGTGGTGGTCTTCATCAAATGTTTGGACAAGGTAGGCTCTTGGCCTTGTCTTGTTAGCATTTCATTTATATAGAATACTTGGGATTAGAGTTGATTTATTTGTGTCATTCCATCCGTTTGGGTTTACCCCATTCCATAGAAATATTTTCCTCGTAACACTCATCCATGCATGACAACTGTTATTATGGGTCCTTTGTCACGCTTCTCTGCTAATATATTTTGTACGTTATGATTCAGGTTCAGGTTCTGATTGCCTCTTCCTGCCACTTTGAGAGTTATTGCAAACAATATTCTATCACATGATCCAGTGCTCTACAATATGTGTAGGTTGTACAAGGATTTAGGTAGATTATTGATCCTCTACCTCCTATGGCAAAACCCCCTATACCTCGACCTCTGCCAAATCCTCCTCAAACTCATGGAATAAAGCCTCTTTGATTATTATATTGTGGAATGCCTCCTTTGTCATGGTATTTTCCTCTTGAATTCTATACATATCTGAATTTCACTCTCTCATCAGGTGGAATGCGTGATAGTCCTTCTCTTCATGCCCTACTGACTTGTAAAAGTAACAAAATAAATTACAAGGCACACTCTAGTATTTCTGCAGCAATGGAAAATTAGACAAGTGATGTCCCATTGTATTTCATATTTCACTGACCCTCCTCCTGGTAATGGGTTCGGTGCTCCAGTCACAAAATACTACACAAAGGTTGGACATTCATCCTTATGGTGGCCTTCAATCCTACACATGATGCACTAGAATTGTTCCCTCTTCTCCTTTCCTTTCGTAAGATTTGTTAATTGGATTATCAAGGTAGCTAACTATGTCTGGACTTGAGCTATCCCCCTTCCATCCCCTACAAGAGATGCTTCCAGCTTCATCACAATCTCCTAAGATTTAGGCTGCGACACAACCTTTTGTTGGATCAACAGGTAGAGAATGTGTGGCAATAATACTAAAATAAACTATCCTTTGTGTTGTTGATATGGAATTTGGAAGGTCAATCTACCCATCAAATCCTTAAAGATTTGATCATAGTCCCAAATTGACTCAATATGCACTTGTTTGATTTCCTTCAACTCTGTAATGTATCGCAACTCATATTTCAGCTTCTCGAACTCTTTCAATAATGCTTTTCGAATTTCTGCCAATGTCCTCACTTGACCTACTAGTGTAGTACTATGCAGTTTCATATACCAGACTAATGCACGATCTATAAACGTTGTTTCCAACTACACAATATTTTTGGCCTCATTCTGGACATTCTTTGCAGCCCAAATTGTTTCACATAGAAATATATGTTGTTCTAGGTCCTTCGAACCAACTCCCTGCAACTCAGAAATTCTCAATGTATTGTCTAACCCTTCCATGGTGTTTTTCATAGTACCTCCCCCCAGTTTTGTTGGTTGATTCTGATTCAATGCACTTATTCATTTCTTTCTTCATTCATTCCTACCTTCAAACCATCCCCTGGTCTGCCCCCAATTCCCCTATGTGCGAGAATCCCTCTAGCAATCAGATTCCATCATCGTCACACATTTTTCACACAACAACATTTTTATCCAATTACCCAATGCTTTCATAAACATTCCATGTGGACCCTTGAAGAAATCTCTTTCTACAACACTATACGACTAGGTACAATCTACTGCAAATTCTATAATATAACCCCCGAGTATGCTATTCAACCATAAATCAACTGCGTGAGAAGTAATATAGATTACAAAATTCAATTGTCTTACCAACTCAAGGTTCCAGTTCCTCAGAGCTATATTTCGATATCTTGTAGTATTATCCACTTACCTTTTTATCCATTCAACTAAACTATTCGGAAATTCACAAAAGAAAATCTCATGTATATCTATGTACACATACCTTTACAACCATTGTACATCATTGATCCGAGAGTTTCTATTCCCTCCTTTGGAAAATTCTTCCTCCTTCCTTTCCATACATTCAACAATCTCTTCCTTAGTCAACCTCCAAAACATTCCCTCAATTACATATTCTGGGTCTTGGAAACAAAACCATTTGTCGGTGCACAATTATAAGACCATAGGTTCAAGTCATTCAAACAACAAAACCCTTTAGATACCGACCCTTTCATAATTACCTGCATGCAAGTGAAGTCTCACCTGAGGCATCTACTAGGGCTGCAAGAACCAAGTTTCTCTAGGGATGAGGGGATGTGAGGCTATCAACATAACCATTAATACTTGTTCGCCCTATGCACATTACCCTTATTTAACATCCTTTTATCAGTCAACCAACTCTATGTGCAACTTCCATTAACTAACAATTCATTACTTTTACCAAATTAGTTGTGTGACATTAACCCATCCATGATTCATTCAGTTCCCTAAACCCTAGTGTGCAGAAAAAAATATAACACATATCACGACGTAACCAACCCACTAAATCATTCATTATTATTGTGCATCAATAATATGTTAAATATATATATATACTAATCATGCATAAGCATAACATCCATGAATAATCACATCAACAAACACATGAGACACATTATTTTAATGTGGTTCACCCAATTCTTGGGCTATGTCCACAACATATGGCTTCTATATTAGTATTCATGCAATAATCACCTCAAGCTTACGCACTGTGCTTAAAAAAGATACAACGTATTGTAATTTCCAAACCTTCCTAGACATTCTGTAGTGTGATCCTATCTCTGCAACTTCCCCAAACCCTCAAACATAACTCTCTTCATCACTCATGAAAACCTAATCTCTTACTCTCAGCAAAAACAACCTAATATTCCCTTAACCTTTACATATTTATACATAGAATTATGGATAAAAACCCTAATAACAACTTATCCCAAAAACCCTAATGGTACATAACCATGTTTCCTACTTTTACACTGATCTGTTGTTTTTCCTGCTTTTGCATTGAACTAGTGNTACTTGGAACAACACTATTTTCTTGGCCTTCCATATGATATAAAAATTTTCAGTTTGGGGGAGAGGAAAAATCATCGCCTATGGGATGCCCCACAAGAACCTACAGCAGAAGAAGCTGCTATAGAATCCATTTCTATAGAAAAAATGTCTTCATCCTTAAGTTTGTGTACATACAACAACAATTTATATTTTTTAGTGGAGAACAATAGTTTTCAAAATTAATGACATAAGAAATCCCTATGACTGTTACACAAGAACCAATAATAGGAAGTCTTGTTGTTGTTACACAAGAACCAACAACAGGTCACAAAATATCACCATGTCATAAGTTATGATTTATTGTTGTTACTCCTATTATAACATTGTTGTTGTTACTTTGTTTTGTTGTTACTCCCAAGTAATTTTAATACCAAAGTGTTGTTAGTCTTGTTATAACATTGTTGTTGTTACTCAGTTTTGCTATTACTCCAAAGTGTTGTTACTCACAAAGTGTTTTTACTCTTCTTATAACAATTTTGTTGTTACTCCTAAAGTGTCATTACTCCCAAAGTGTTGCTACTCATGTTATAACACTATTGTTGTTACTTTGCTTGGTTGATAAAAAACTATTGGGTTGCATGAGGACTTGCAAGTTATTCAGTTTGGGGGAGATGTTGGTTTGTTGATTTGTCACTATTATTAACACTTACAAACATCCATTTCATTCCTTTTACTTCCTCTTAGTGCTCATTTATCACTCCATCCACCATAATTTCTGGTAAAACACCACGTCATACTTATTTATGCTTTAGTGGTTAAGTAATGCTTGTTTTTATTCCTTTTAATAGATTAAATATTATCATACTTGATTTTTACTGATGATGGTTCATGAAGCAATTTTCTGTAACAATAGTAACAACACTCATGATGGCATCCTCCAAGGTTGTCGTACTAGTGCACCTCTACATGGAAATTCAAAACATAAGTTTTGTTCTTGAGATCAAATACATGTATATGGGTGTATCAAACCTTACCCAACTCGCACGTGTGGGCCTCCAATGTGAGATAGGCGTATAGACCAAAATTAGCAACGATTTTGAAACAATGAACTTCTGCCTCGATTTTCGAGTAGATAAAGATGAATATGAAAAATATGAGACATGGGTTTTTTTTGTGGCATAGAAAATTAAAAAATTTAAAGGCCATTTTCCAAAATGAGAGACGATTTGAGAGATATGGGTGGTTCTTTATCACAAATTCGTCCAAATTAATGTAAAACCCAGATTTTTTGAAACAACCAACTTCCTCGATTTCCAGGGAGATGAAGATGAATCTAAAAAATCCGAGACATGGGTTTTGTCTATAGCATAGAAAATTGAGTATCACACAAACCATTTTCCAAACTGAGATATGGTTTGAGAGATATGGGTAGTTCTTTATCACGAATTTGCCCAAATTGATGTAAAACCTAGATTTTGTGATTTTTCTCCAAAGATTTAAAATTCATTTTCTGAGTCTGGGTTTTGGTTCTATCCTTCCCCAAATGATATTTATGTATAAATAAGACTGAGAGGGGGAGGAAACAATCATTATTTAGTAGTTAGTAGCCAATAATTTGATCAGATGAGAACCTCTTTTGTACTTCTTGAGTTTTGATTAATAAAGAATTAGCGTGCTTATGGATTGGATCTATGACGTGATGAGCTGATTTGAAACCTATGAGTTTTTTACCAACATCGTGTTTAAGAAGAAGTGCCCTCTCCTCTAAACAGGGATCATTGTTTCTGTATAATAAGTAGATTTCTTTTATTAGTTTTTTGCTCATTGTTTGTGTGTTGTGTATTTCAAGATTGATGTTATTGAGTTTCATTCATTTAACTATTTTTGTTACTTATATTGGGTTGTGAGTATTTTATGCAGGACTAAGTTGTTGTTACTTCGTTAAGACTGCCAAGAGTGTTGTTACTCAATTCTGTCTTTTCAATATTTTTCTTAGATTCAATTTACTTGCCTATTCTATTCAGTTATCTTGTAAGATATTCCTTTGGGTTGGTAACATTTGTTGAGCCATATATCTACTATGATTAAGTGCAAGGTGTTTCCATTCAATTTGGATAACTTATTTTGCGAGGAATAATGTTTCATTTCCAAAGAAAGTATTCAATTTCCGGATCAAGTGTGGAAAGTGTTTCATTTTCAGAGTGTTGTTGTTTATGCAATATGTAGAGTGTTTAATTTCAGCAATGTAATTTCATTCCCAACAAGTGTGCACAGTATTTACATTCAAGAAAATGTGTTTTATTCCCATCATGATTTTATTTTTTTTAGTTTCTTAATTCAATTATGAAAGGAGTGTCTTTCATTTATGCAAGTGTGAATTTGTTTCATTAATGCAAGAGTGAGGTTTGATCATTTATGCTAGTGTGATTTCATTTTAGCAGAATGTTCTTTATTCGAAGTAGTGTGGGTGTGTTTTAATTTAAAGTAAGTGTTGTTGGAAGATTGGTTGTTGTCATTGATGTCAACCCTAGTCATGGGTTTTGGACCGCAAGATTGATNTACTTGGAACAACACTATTTTCTTGGCCTTCCATATGATATAAAAATTTTCAGTTTGGGGGAGAGGAAAAATCATCGCCTATGGGATGCCCCACAAGAACCTACAGCAGAAGAAGTTGCTATAGAATCCATTTCTATAGAAAAAATGTCTTCATCCTTAAGTTTGTGTACATACAACAACAATTTATATTTTTTAGTGGAGAACAATAGTTTTCAACATTAATGACATAAGAAATCCCTATGACTGTTACACAAGAACCAATAATAGGAAGTCTTGTTGTTGTTACACAAGAACCAACAACAGGTCACAAAATATCACCATGTCATAAGTTATGATTTACTGTTGTTACTCCTATTATAACATTGTTGTTGTTACTTTGTTTTGTTGTTACTCCCAAGTAATTTTAAAACCAAAGTGTTGTTAGTCTTGTTATAACATTGTTGTTGTTACTCAGTTTTTCTATTACTCCAAAGTGTTGTTACTCACAAAGTGTTTTTAGTCTTCTTATAACAATTTTGTTGTTACTCCTAAAGTGTCATTACTCCCAAAGTGTTGCTACTCATGTTATAACACTATTGTTGTTAATGTGCTTGGTTGATAAAAAACTATTGGGTTGCATGAGGACTTGCAAGATATTCAGTTTGGGGGAGATGTTGGTTTGTTGATTTGTCACTATTATTAACACTTACAGACATCCATTTCATTCCTTTTACTTCCTCTTAGTGCTCATTTATCACTCCATCCACCATAATTTCTAGTAAAACACCACGTCATACTTATTTATGCTTTAGTGGTTAAGTAATGCTTGTTTTTCTTCCTTTTAATAGATTAAATATTATCATACTTGATTTTTACTGATGATGGTTCATGAAGCAATTTCCTGTAACAATAGTAACAACACTCATGATGGCATCCTCCAAGGTTGTCGTACTAGTGCACCTCTACATGGAAATTCAAAACATAAGTTTTGTTCTTAAGATCAAAGACATGTATATGGGTGTATCAAACCTTACCCAACTCGCACGTGTGGGCCTCCAATGTGAGATAGGCGTATAGACCAAAATTAGCAACGATTTTGAAACAATGAACTTCTGCCTCGATTTTCGAGTAGATAAAGATGAATATGAAAAATATGAGACATGGGTTTTTTTTGTGGCATAGAAAATTAAAAAATTTAAAGGCCATTTTCCAAAATGAGAGACGATTTGAGAGATATGGGTGGTTCTTTATCACAAATTCGTCCAAATTAATGTAAAACCCAGATTTTTTGAAACAACCAACTTCCTCGATTTCCAGGGAGATGAAGATGAATCTAAAAAATCCGAGACATGGGTTTTGTCTATAGCATAGAAAATTGAGTATCACACAAACCATTTTCCAAACTGAGATATGGTTTGAGAGATATGGGTAGTTCTTTATCACGAATTTGCCCAAATTGATGTAAAACCTAGATTTTGTGATTTTTCTCCAAAGATTTAAAATTCATTTTCTGAGTCTGGGTTTTGGTTCTATCCTTCCCCAAATGATATTTATGTATAAATAAGACTGAGAGGGGGAGGAAACAATCATTATTTAGTAGTTAGTAGCCAATAATTTGATCAGATGAGAACCTCTTTTGTACTTCTTGAGTTTTGATTAATAAAGAATTAGCGTGCTTATGGATTGGATCTATGACGTGATGAGCTGATTTGAAACCTATGAGTTTTTTACCAACATCGTGTTTAAGAAGAAGTGCCCTCTCCTCTAAACAGGGATCATTGTTTCTGTATAATAAGTAGATTTCTTTTATTAGTTTTTTGCTCATTGTTTGTGTGTTGTGTATTTCAAGATTGATGTTATTGAGTTTCATTCATTTAACTATTTTTGTTACTTATATTGGGTTGTGAGTATTTTATGCAGGACTAAGTTGTTGTTACTTCGTTAAGACTGCCAAGAGTGTTGTTACTCAATTCTGTCTTTTCAATATTTTTCTTAGATTCAATTTACTTGCCTATTCTATTCAGTTATCTTGTAAGATATTCCTTTGGGTTGGTAACATTTGTTGAGCCATATATCTACTATGATTAAGTGCAAGGTGTTTCCATTCAATTTGGATAACTTATTTTGCGAGGAATAATGTTTCATTTCCAAAGAAAGTATTCAATTTCCGGATCAAGTGTGGAAAGTGTTTCATTTTCAGAGTGTTGTTGTTTATGCAATATGTAGAGTGTTTAATTTCAGCAATGTAATTTCATTCCCAACAAGTGTGCACAGTATTTACATTCAAGAAAATGTGTTTTATTCCCATCATGATTTTATTTTTTTTAGTTTCTTAATTCAATTATGAAAGGAGTGTCTTTCATTTATGCAAGTGTGAATTTGTTTCATTAATGCAAGAGTGAGGTTTGATCATTTATGCTAGTGTGATTTCATTTTAGCAGAATGTTCTTTATTCGAAGTAGTGTGGGTGTGTTTTAATTTAAAGTAAGTGTTGTTGGAAGATTGGTTGTTGTCATTGATGTCAACCCTAGTCATGGGTTTTGGACCGCAAGATTGAT
>JZKD02S1831573.1:5860-16578 GCA_000966675.3 Picea glauca | reverse complement strand
CGAACCAGAGACAACAAGCTTGAAGGAGGAAAATGGCAGGAGGCCTAACTTCTTCATTTTTTGGCCAAATGAGGTGCCGAAAAAGCCTAGCTAGGGGTTTTTGGATGTTCTGAATTCATTGGCACTATTTTCAAAGCCATTTGGAGACTTATTTCACTGGTTTTTCTATCTTGAAGTTTCAAGAGCTTTAGGGAGCTTAGGGCCACCATTGATGGAGGTCATGCTCAGATGAGCCCAAGTCTGTTTTCTATGACTGAATAGTCATTTTTGGCTAATTGTTATGATCTGAACACATTGGGATAGGTTTCAGAGGCATTTGAGGACTTTTACAGGTGTTTTTTCCACAAGGAAGCTCAGGGAAGCTCAAGGCCACATGTAGAAGAGGTCATGCCCGGATGAGCCATGATCCATTTTCAGAGTTCTATTAGTCATTTTTGGGGTTTTTATGTATTTTGAACCCAATGGTATAGTCATTGAATCCATTGGATTTGAGCAGCTTCTTGTAAAAGAATCTTTGACAAACTAATCCGAGAGATCCTAGTCCATTAATGGAGGCTCAAGGAGATGTAACCCAGTTGGGGGTGAACTCCTTTATCATCTTGTTATTGTTGTGAGTTTGCTGGTTATATTTGCTACAAGATATGTTTGTTGTGTATTTATTTAAAACACATATTTAATCTTACAAAGACCTCACACATAAACATTTAAAAGAAGCATGAAATTGACACACAAAACTTCTTGCATAACTAAGACATTGAGCAAGGTCCTGAAAAGTTTATTTTAATGAAGTAGAGGGTGCTTGCATAGCATAACAAGTTAGCCCCCTATTTTCAAATCAGGTGGTATCAGAGCATATTTTTTGCTCATGTGATTGTCATTGATAGCTAGAGATTCAACTGTTGGAATTATTGTGCAAGTTTTGTGTTGAAGTTTGATATTTTGCAAGGATGGAGGAAGCTTCAAACATTGATAGTTCTCATACATCTTCATTATCCAAGTTCTTTGACAAAGATATGTTGAAGGATTTTGTAACCATGAGAGATATGGTACAAGAGTTGTGGGAAGATAGAGAAGAGAGCATTGCCCTTCAAGAGCAGTTGATGGCCATGAAGGAGGAGAAAGACCAGCTTCTTGAAAAGTTCCATGAGATGGAGACTCAACTCCATGAGGCAAAGGAAACCCTTACCAAGTACATGCATGAAAATGAGGTATGTAATGTTAGTTTATTTTCAAATTCCTCTCAAGATGAATGCTTTGGTGTTTTTGAAAATCACACAAGAGGAATAGGGTCCAAATTATTGTTAAAAATGGGCTATGAAGGTAGAGGGTTAGGAAAGCATGCACAAGGCATTGTTGAGCCTATTGTTGTTGAGGAGAGGCCCAAGTATAGGGGTCTTGGATATGAACAGAGAGATGGAGCAAATTCCAAAGTTGAGGAGACAAGGGAAAAAGTTCCAAGAACAACTTCTGTTGCAAGTTCAATCCCTCAAGCATGCAAAGCTTGTGTTCAAGATGAATGCAAATGTATGAAACATGAGAGTTTTGACAGCCATGAGGACAAGAACAATTTTTTTGGTCTTCAAAAGAGAGCTAGTAACTCTTCTAACTCACCTCCTCAAGAAGGCAATAAAGGTGAATGTTCAAGGTATATTTCTGCCTATCATTCAGTTTCTTTTGATTATGTTAAGCATGGGAAATTTGCATGTAAAAATGGAAGAAAAAGTCCATGCACATATTGTGGTTTATATAACCATCATGTTTCAAATGTTGGAAAAGATTGGCCTCTTTCAGGAAACTTTCCAAGCAAAGACAACTTGAAAAGAGGATGCAAAAGATTTGCACTTATTGCTAGAAGCGGGGTCATCTCATTGACCAATGTTGGACATTGCATCCAACCACTCATCCACATCACAAGAGGAATATGGATAAAGAGTCTAGCAAGAATGGAAGAGGAGATTCCATCATCGATGTGAGTCACGATGATTCACAAGAAGATGATTTTCAGCAAAAAATATCACCATTGAGTTGGCTTGGTAAGAAATGGTTAGATTTCTTGATCAAGTAAGGCTTGCATTTTTCTGTTGTAGATGCACATTTCAGCCTTATGCATGCATTTATGTTGAGAGTATGACAAGTACAATTTGTATGATGCAAGTTGCATGTGAATGAAATTCGTTTGAAGGCATTCTTGTTTGTTGCACAACTTCGCCAGGAGGATGTAAAAGAGGGGTATGATGCTCACTTGTTACAACCATATATCTTTTTCATATTCAGCTCTTATGCACCCACATGTTTCGGGTTCATGTACTTATGTTTGTACTTGAAAGAGAGTTGAAGAGTCATGCACATGCATGTGTAAACAATGAACCTGGTGATAGTTCATCCTGAATGACTCATGATTGTAACATGATTGTGTATCATGAATGTCAACTTGTCTTTTTGAGAAGGTTGATATGTTTCAAATGAGTCTCGACTTGTGTCGATGTTGTCTTGACGACTATGTTGTGTCGATCATGTTTTTCGACTTATGTTTAGTCGATGGTGTTTGTTGGCTTGTAAGTTGATTTTGTGTACACCAAGATGTAGGAAAACTTCATGTGCTTTGATGAAGTACAAGATGCGACCATTTTCTTGAAGAGAAAAAAAAAAAACTTTGTTGGCATCATTTTCAATCTTGTATAAATTTGTTTTCAAGATTGATGGTTTTCTTGGATTGTGACAAGATGTCGCAGGAAAGTTTTTGCAGCCATTGTAGAGCGGATTGTTTTAACGCCAAAGAGTTCACAAGAGGGACTTTATTCTCAGTGGGAAGGTTGGCAGTATTCTAAGCACAAAGAGAATGGTGGGTCAGCAGCAGCCAGAGAACAGTGGTTGAGGGACATAGCCATTTGCAGTGCAAGGCATGTCAAGGTATCCAGGTGATTGTCGAAAAGACTTTTTCAAGTAGAATCAGTTGATAGAATTTGGAAGTAGAAGAGTATTGAATCTCAGGCAGATAATCATAAGATTTTGTGGGTCCAAAATCCTTTTAGTGGGAAGGTGTGATTAGAATCTGGACCAGGGGTGTGATTAGAATCTGGACCAAGGGTCAAAATTTAGCCGAAAAATCAAAGTTCTTGGAATTGAATCAAAACGAACAGGTGCATAGCCCTCGTCATTATGAACCCAACACACTTCGAACGAGGTCAAACAGACATCGGATGAGTGAGATATCGCGATTTGTTCGATTTGCCAAACAGACAAAAAAAATGCTGACTGTACAGTCCGTACAAGATGACGTGGTAGGGGTACGACCACTAACATGGTAGGTGATGTGGAAAGTTATGATGTGTCATTTCTGAGTTGGCATATTTTGGACGAATGATATTGCGACAAGTGGCATCATTTTCATAAATGGTTTGGTGCCACGTGGCCCAGGCGTGGGCTGCCACGTGGCACCCTGTTATGAGTTTGGGTGTGTAAAATTTTATGAGTCCATGGGATTCGAACCCTAGACCTCTACATATGGTCCAAAGTCTTGGAAAAGGCCAACTTGCCAATGCACCACACAAATTTTTGTTGACCATATATGTTTCGAGTTTTATTTAAATTTAAACTCTGTATGATATGGTAAAAATTTATGGAGTCTGTGGGAATAGAACCTTGGACCTCCCCCACCATGACAGAGTTTTGGAAACGGCCTCCCTACCAACACACCACTATAGTGTTTCTTAATTCTATACCTTTTGCATTATATTTAAATTTTCACATATGAAGAGTTGGGGCGCGTCCGGGCTAGGGCTTAGCCCCAGCCCCCGGTCGCATAAACCTTGCCATATGATCCGACCTTTACATGGTTGCACAAGATTCATGCGGGAGTTTTGAATGGATCTACCCACACGCTGCCACTTGTCACACCTACATTCATTCTTGAAACATAGCCCTTTTTGTGGATTAAGACTTGGCCACATGGCCCCATGCGCCCAACGCCTATGCGGTTAGGGGGCTTAATTCTGCTAACCGTTCGACAATTTCGCACATTTTGAGGTTGTGTGCCCAGTGCTAGGTTTTAGCAAAAAAATGAGTGTAGAGGCTAGGTTGGACACACATAGGTGCGTTTTGGCGAACCAGAGACAACAAGCTTGAAGGAGGACAATGGTAGGAGACCTAACTTCTTCATTTTTTGGCCAAATGAGGTGCCAAAAAAGCCCATCTAGGGGTTTTTGGATGTTTTGAATCCATTGGCACTATTTTAAAATCCATTTGGATACTTCTTTTGCTTTTTGTTTCTATCTTTAAGTTTCAGGAGCTCCAGGGAGCTTAGGGCCACCATTGATGGAGGTCATGCTCAGATGAGCCCAAGTCTGTTTTTTGTGACTGAATAGTCATTTTTGGCTAATTGTTATGCTATGAACACATTGGGATCAGTTTCAGAGGCATTTGAGGACTTTTACAGGTGTTTTTTCCATAAGGAATCTCAGGGAAGCTCAAGGCCACATGTAGAAGAGGTCATGCCCGGATGAGCCATGATCCGTTTTCAGAGTTCTATTAGTCATTTTTGGGGTTTTTATGTATTCTGAANCCTCTCTTATCTTACCTACAGTTGCCCAACCATAATATCACCAATTCATGGATAGAATGAAGCATGTGCCTCTTATGTTAACTTTGAATAACTACAATGGCATCTACAATACATTTTAGAGGGTGCATTTCTCATGGAAACTACCTTACTACATCCTTGTTGAATTCTCTAATTCTCGCATCTGATAGTTATTGTTTCTATAATTTCAATGCAAAATTTTGTTTCATGCCACAGTTATCACATAATAACTATGCACTGAGAATCTCAACTATTACAATGCAACATAAATAACAAGATCTAGAATTATTAACCATGCACAGTAGACACGATAACACAATAATTTATCTTAGGAAAACCAAAACCAAGCTTGGAAGAAAACCCAACAACATTTCTTATAGAATAATCAATTCAAGAGTTTACAAGTTTACCACCATCAAAATAGACCAAGAGATATCAAAGAGTCACCTCCCCGACCTAGTGCAACTCCCAAGAAGTAGCGCATAAGATAGAATACCAAGAACTTCAAGTTGCAACGAATTTTACCCCCAATTTTACAAAACCCATTACACCCAAACTTAAAAGGGGATTAATTAATTTGTGAATGTTTCATTTGTGACAAAATTTTATTTTATTTCTGAATGTTCCATTTTCTAATTTT
This sequence comes from Picea glauca, assembly GCA_000966675.3. Lineage (NCBI taxonomy): Eukaryota > Viridiplantae > Streptophyta > Pinopsida > Pinales > Pinaceae > Picea > Picea glauca. Next base: position 11,359 of record JZKD02S1831573.1, on the reverse strand, counting down.
TTCTCGATGTTTCATTTTCAAATATTTTTTAATTTGTATGTGTGAATGTTTCATTTGATAATATTTGTCAATATTCCATTAGTTCATATCTTGTTTTTTCAATATTTCTTGCACGTACTAACATTCTTCTTGAAATTATGCCAAAGTGATGATAGTGGCAAAGGCCCTGAGCATGGAAAAGGCGTCGATTAGGGCAAAGGCCCCATTCCTAGCACTACATCGACTGAAAACGATGAATATATAAGTGATGAAGAGATATTTGATTCTAGAGACCCCTTCCAGACAATAGAATTGTCCCTAAGAAAGGCCAATAGAGAATTACGTGATTTGGTCATTGCTGGGACGGAAACTGCTAAGGATTTCCAAAGGATAGATGAATTACACGTTAAGATAGAAAATTATGGGGTAAGTCATGTCATCTAACAATATCAATTTTTGGTTTTGAATTTTGTAATTTGATATATGCAATTAACACATATTTATCATTGTAGAATTTTGTGAGATCGATGAGAGGCGAAGGAGAAGGTCTTGGTAGCATCAACGGGACTGCAACAACTAACCCGCATGGCCACATAGCCACCAGGCTTTCCACCCCAAGTGTGCCGCCTGAGACTAATTCTATGGGTTCTAGGGGTGATGCCATGCCCCCACAACACACTCTAGATCGTGCAAGTGGTGACCAAGATCATGGAACTGATCACTCTTACATTGATTGTTACCTTGGTGCTACACATATCCAAAGCACAGGAACAACCGCAGTATCATTTTTGGTTGACCACGACATGGTTCCTCTAAAAATTGTACAGCTACCAGGTATTTAATATTATATGTCTTTATAGAGATTCTTGTTATAAAATTGTTTAAACAATCACATATCAGTGAGATTTAAATTACTAATGATGACAATGTTTTACAGTAAACAATTTGTTCTACAATAGTTTGCATGACTATGCATTAGAATTTTTTGGGCCGACCATTCGACTACGATGGAATCGAAAAGATTCCAAACTGAAAATCCTTCTTATCTCCAGACTGGTTGGCAAGTTTGGTGACTCATTCAATAAGATTGAAGTCCTAAAAAGGACCGGAAAGCATTTGAAACGTGTTAGAGAGGCGTATAGGAATAAATTAGTGCAGGACCCCAAGCGTGAACGCCCTTTGGTTGTCCCCGAGAGGGAGTGGAAAGAAATTATTCTCGATGCAAGAGAATTAGGGATGAAAGCAAAAGGGAAGAAACCACATGGCCCTGGAAGGTAAGAGGTGTTTTCAATTTACTATGATGGTCTTTTGTTTACTTTACGAGGAAAACAATCAATATCTAACATATCTCAAAATATGGCGTAGACTCCAAGACACTTCCAAGGAAANAACACAATAATTTATCTTAGGAAAACCAAAACCAAGCTTGGAAGAAAACCCAACAACATTTCTTATAGAATAATCAATTCAAGAGTTTACAAGTTTACCACCATCAAAATAGACCAAGAGATATCAAAGAGTCACCTCCCCGACCTAGTGCAACTCCCAAGAAGTAGCGCATAAGATAGAATACCAAGAACTTCAAGTTGCAACGAATTTTACCCCCAATTTTACAAAACCCATTACACCCAAACTTAAAAGGGGATTAATTAATTTGTGAATGTTTCATTTGTGACAAAATTTTATTTTATTTCTGAATGTTCCATTTTCTAATTTTTTCTCGATGTTTCATTTTCAAATATTTTTTAATTTGTATGTGTGAATGTTTCATTTGATAATATTTGTCAATATTCCATTAGTTCATATCTTGTTTTTTCAATATTTCTTGCACGTACTAACATTCTTCTTGAAATTATGCCAAAGTGATGATAGTGGCAAAGGCCCTGAGCATGGAAAAGGCGTCGATTAGGGAAAAGGCCCCATTCCTAGCACTACATCGACTGAAAATGATGAATATATAAGTGATGAAGAGATATTTGATTCTAGAGACCCCTTCCAGACAATAGAATTGTCCCTAAGAAAGGCCAATAGAGAATTACGTGATTTGGTCGTTGCTGGGACGGAAACTGCTAAGGATTTCCAAAGGATAGATGAATTACGCGTTAAGATAGAAAATTATGGGGTAAGTCATGTCATCTAACAATATCAATTTTTGGTTTTAAATTTTGTAATTTGATATATGAAATTAACACATATTTATCATTGTAGAATTTTGTGAGATCGATGAGAGGGGAAGCAGAAGGTCTTGGTAGCATCAATGGGACTGCAACAACTAACCCGCATGGCCACAGCCACCAGGCTATTTTCCACCCCAAGTGTGCCGCCTGAGACTAATTCTATGGGTTCTAGGGGTGATGCCATGCCCCCACAACACACTCTAGATCATGCAGGTGGTGACCAAGATCATGGAACTGATCACTCTTACATTTATTGTTACCTTGGTGCTACACATATCCAAAGCACGGGAACAACCGCAGTATCATTTTTGGTTGACCAGGACATGGTTCCTCTAAAAATTGTACAACTACCAGGTATTTAATATTATATGTCTTTATAGAGATTCCTGTTATAAAATTGTTTAAACAATCACATATCAGTGAGATTTAAATTACTAATGATGACAATGTTTTACAGTAAACAATTTGTTCTACAATAGTTTGCATGACTATGCATTAGAATTTTTTGGGCCGACCATTCGACTACGATGGAATCGAAAAGATTCCAAACTGAAAATCCTTCTTATCTCCAGACTGGTTGGCAAGTTTGGTGACTCATTCAATAAGATTGAAGTCCTAAAAAGGACCGGAAAGCATTTGAAACGTGTTAGAGAGGCGTATAGGAATAAATTAGTGCAGGACCCCAAGCGTGAACGCCCTTTGGTTGTCCCCGAGAGGGAGTGGAAAGAAATTATTCTCGATGCAAGAGAATTAGGGATGAAAGCAAAAGGGAAGAAACCACATGGCCCTGGAAGGTAAGAGGTGTTTTCAATTTACTATGATGGTCTTTTGTTTACTTTACGAGGAAAACAATCAATATCTAACATATCTCAAAATATGGCGTAGACTCCAAGACACTTCCAAGGAAANCGTTAATGCTGGAAGCATGCCGCCGATTTACAGAGGTATTAAGGTTGGCGGTAAATTAAACGCTGCCGTAGATTCCAAGAAAACGGCAACAACGTCCTGGCTAGTAATTGCCACCCTTGACTGGCGTACCCTTGGAAGAATGCGCTGGGCAGTGGACGGGTTGGGTGCACGCAGTTTAAATCAACTAAATAAACGTAAAAAAATAAAAGAAAACAATAGAATAATTCAGAAATTAACATATTTTGAAAGAAATCTAAACTCTTTATTTCTAATGCTGTGAATTCCCGAGTATTAAGGGTCCCAAGGCGCCAACAGTTAGCACCCAAGTAATATGGTGAAATGTATTTCTTCGAAGTTTCCGCCTATAATTTAATATTGCATCTTACAACCGACCACGCCCTCCAGCCAGGTTCAAGATTCAAATTCAATTAAAATATTAAAAATGAGTAGTTACGCAACACACTATTCCAAGAGGTCTGTACATTTTCTAGGTCTTCTTGTACAACAAGTTGTAATCTTGAGAAACCCGTTTGATGGATGGCGATGACCAGTGTGAGTGTCAAGGCACAGTTGAATTCCAGCACGCACTATCCCTCTATCTTACGATGGCCTCTAAGGCAAGGGCAGGTTAAGGGATTAGTAAGAGGTAGGAATGAAACGAGGATGTTCCATCAATTTGGTTCGAAAATGAGGAGGTGGCTGTGTTAAGTTCAATTTCTGAGATACACCGCTATTTCTAAATTGTAATACAGAAATAGCAACAAGATTCATGGGTGACGAGGCTTAAGTGTGCACTGGTGGAGATTTAATGCTTCTACCCATCCCAATGAGCCTTCCCAGGGCAGCGAACAGGTAAANAAAACGTTAAAATGACAATAATTAAAACCAATATTTTTATTGCAATTTATACAAGTATTCCACTGCAATTTAAGAAAATGTCCCTTATATAATCAAGCACAATTCAATATCCACGTAACTAACTGTCTAATTCATATGCCCGACGACATAATGTAAAAGTTTTAACGAGCCATAATCTGCAACCCTAGAAATAGCCGTAATTAGGGTTTTGGCCGAATATCAATACAATTTTTTTAGGCTAAGAATTAATGATTCGATAACTGTCCGAAAATAACAAATACCATGAATTTAGCCAAGAATTAATGATTCGATATCTGTGCTCTCAACAGAGGGTTGGGTCCAAGCATTAATGATCCACCTTAAGACGACGTTCCCCTTTTTCTGATTGAATAGTAGCAGGGGTTGTACTCAGACTGTATCCCGTTTCTTTATTTAATCCTGATTAGATTTATTAACTTACAGGTCATTAAGGAGCCTACAAAAACACTGTTGAGTTATTGTTAAATAAAAAGTGATTTTCGCCGTTTGTTGAAAGGGTTAGGGTAAATTCGGGGTAGCCTTCAGCGTTAATGCTGGAAGCATGCCGCCAATTTACAGAGGTATTAAGGTTGGCGGTAAATTAAACGCTGCCGTAGATTCCAAGAAAATGACAACAACGTCATGGCTAGTAATCGCCACCCTTGACTGGCGTGCCCTTGGAAGAATGCGCTGGGCAGTGGACAGGTTGGATGCACGCAGTTTAAGTCAACTAAATAAACGTAACCCAATAAAAAAAAACAATAGAATAATTCGAAAATTAACATATTTTTAAAGAAATCTAAACTCTTTATTTCTAATGCTGTGAATTCCCGAGTATTAAGGGTCCCAAGGCGCCAACGGTTAGCACACAAGTAATATGGTGAAATGTATTTCTTCGAAGTTGCCGCCTATAATTTAATATTGCATCTTACAACCGACCATGCCCTCCAGCCAAGTTCAAGATTCAAATTCAATTAAAATATTAATAGTGAGTAGTTACGCAACACATTATTCCAGGAGGTCTGTACATTTTCTAGGTCTTCTTGTACAACAAGTTGTAATCTTGAGAAACTCGTTTGATGGATGGCGATGACCAGTGTGAGTGCCAAGTCATGGTTGAATTCCAGCACGCACTATCCCTCTATATTACGATGGCCTCTAAGGCAAGGGAAGGTTAAGGGATTAGTAAGAGGTAGGAATGAAACGAGGATGTTCCATCAATTTGGTTCGAAAATGAGGAGGCGGCTGTGTTAAGTTCAATTTCTGAGATACACCGCTATTTCTAAACTGTAATACAGAAACAACAACAAGATTCACGGGTGACGAGGCTTAAGTGTGCACTGGTGGAGATTTAATGCTTCTACCCATCCCAATGAGCCTTCCCAGGGCAGCGAACAGGTAAAGAGAAAAAGGGGATTGGCAAGAGGAGCGTTAACGCGAAGTCCAGAAAACTGTTGAGGAATTTATTTCAAGGCTTCCAACTTGAACACACAAAATCCCACCAGATCTCATATAATATATATTTCAAATGTTGACACTATGCAATTAAATCTACCAT
>JZKD02S1831562.1:62512-76137 GCA_000966675.3 Picea glauca | reverse complement strand
TAGGTCTTCTTACATCTGCCTTATTCTATTTTATTGAAAGGTCTTATTAATATTGACCTTTATTACATCTGAATACATTGATCTACCTATGTGCGGGTTAGGACCTTAACAGAAAATAAAGTTTTGGCTATAATTTGGAATTGAATCAATAAAACCAATGATTGGTTCCAATTTCATCTTTGGAGTTGTTGTATAATGATGTCTCATATTTGCTTTCTTGATTATTTTTCAAATATTTTATAAATTTTACATACAAGAATTTTTCTTATTTTCTTTTGTTAAAACAAGGCCCAAGTACATATTTCTTGAAGGATAATTGATATTTTTGTTAAGGCTATCAATCCAGGGTAATAATGCTACCTATCTTGCCTTAGCCCAACAAGATTTGAAAATGTTGGTATAAGGACTTCCATTCCTTTTCATCAACATGTTGTTTTGAGGCCCTAAACAATGTTTTTTTTGGCTCAAGAACGCATAACATGTAGCCAAAGTCATATGCTAAGCTGAACAAAATGTGCACTCCTAAGATAGAAATTTCGATGAGATATCGAGCACCCCAAACATAGTTTGTATGCAAAAGTTGCTCCCACGGGAAGTTGACGTATCAAATAACCACATTGGCACCCACAAACCTTTTGGTGTTTCATCTTCTAGGGATAGGGTTGGATGATTAGGGTTTTCTCATTGATACCTTATGTTAAAAGGCCTTTTCAGCCTCTTTGTAATCAACTTCTTGCAAAGAGCGTAGCCGACACATCTCTCTCTTTAGAGATAAGATACCACCATTCTAGAAAGATTGTGTGCTTTGCATTTTACAGTCTTTTGTATTCCAGAGTGTCATCAATAGAATCTGATTTTTACTGTATTACTACATTCTTTGAAATATCTATGTGTATTTTCTTGTTATATATCTATTATATTTTTACCTTCATGTCATTCTCAATATAATCCGGATAAGTGGTATCAGAGAAGTCCACTTTTTGTTGTTTCTCTATACATGTCCCTGACGAGGTCAAGCTACCGAGAGTTGGGTCTTGAACTAGTTGAGCTTGGGGAAGAATGCTCCCACTGTCCCAAGCATCCTCCCATGGAAGAATAAAATAGAGATGATGGAGCATGAGATCTTATCAAACTGATTCTCAAGGAAGTCGTTGCGCGACTGAGGAATGAGATGATGGATAATTTCTCCCAGATCCTTCGATGATTGCCAACAACAACAGAGGCACCTTCAACCAACAATCACTTCGGAGGTGCGAAACTCTTTAAGGTACAAGTTAACTTTTTTATTCCTTTATTTGAAGGCTATATAGATGTCGACACCTTGTAAAAGTGGTTAAGTCTACTATAGGGTTATTTCTCTGTCCAAAATTTTTTCAACAACGAAAAAATCACCTTCGCGCTCTTTAAATCCCTTCCCCATGTTAGAGATTGGTAGGAGACTTAATGTGAGAAACATGCCGAAGATGAGTCTGCAATTTTTGGGCCAGAACCCACTTAGGTGGCTTTTTTTGATTCCCTCAAGGAGAAATACTACATTGTTGGAAACTATGATGACCATTACATGAGATGGACAACTTTGTGTCAGGAGAGAGACTAGATGGTGACATAGTACACCGACATCTTCCATACCTTGCGCACAAAGTTGGGTATTAAATACTCTAAGTGAAACCTGTTTCTAAAGTATCGTGTTGTCCCACATAGGTACATTCAAAAAAATATTGAGTTCTTGGACATCTCCTTACTTAGAATCACTTACCAATATGTTGTCAAAATCGAGCAAAAGTTCAAGAAAAAGAATAAGCGGGATTTTGGTTCTACAAAGCCATTGCAACAGAATCCTGGTTAAGGTGGCCCTAACTCCTAGGGAAAAGAACAAAGCAAGGATGGATAGCCCTATGAAAACCAATCCAAGTCATAGACAAAGAAGGGTAATGAGAAGTTGAGGAAGCACACTAGAAAATGGTGCAAGTTCCACAAAATCCCTTGGCACAATGTTGATGAATGTCACTCCAAATAGTCATTTTGCACTGAGACAAAAGACTCAGGGTCTGATTTTGACTCAGAATCTCATTAAGAACAATAAAAGGGAATATAGATCATTGACATGGAATCTAGTGTCACCATTGCTACCACAAAAGTCTAGCCAAAGGAGCTTGAAGAAGGGGAGTGCCTCTTCCACTCACAAATGTGGGTGAAGGGGACCCTACTTCATTTCATTGTTGAAAGTGGTAGCCAAAAGAACCCAATATAAAAAAGGTCATCAAGAGGTTGAAATTACAAAGATTCTGCATCCTCATCCATACACCATCGGTTGGTTCATCTAGGGATGAGACATTCACGTCAGCTAGCAATGCCTCTTGCACTATGGCATCAAACCCTTGAAAGACAAGGTATTGTGTGATGTTCCCCCACTAGAAGTTTGTAATGTTTTTTTAGGACAACCATATATGTGGAAGTGTCATGTTTTTTATGAATCTAGGCCCCGTAGTGTCATTATTACTTTGGGAGGTCAACTCTACAGGGTACTGGAGGCAATCCCAAATACCGTGGTCTCTTTGATCTTCGTGAAGTAGTGCAGAAAGGTGGTCTCTCAGAATGGGAGATTTTTCCTCTTTATTGTTTAGTCAGAAGGTGAAAGGAAGGTCATTATAATTGCTAAAACCTTTGCACAAGGTCTCTCTACACAACAAAAGCAGGTGGACAAGATATTAGAAGAGCACAAATACATCTTTTCTTCACCTACTGGGGTGCCTTTGCATTTTCAGGTAAATCACTCAATTGATTTGACACCCAATGCTCCTATGCATGATGGCCCTATATACAGGTGTTATGTTATGGAGAATGAAGAAATAAAATTCCAGATCCAAGAACTAATTCTGAAGGGCCACATTAGACCAAGATCCTCACTTTGCGGAAGCCCAATTGTTCTAATAAAGAAGAAGGATGGGCCATAACAAATTTGTATTGATTATAGGGCCCTAAACAATATCATAATCAAGAATGATACCCAATCCCTTAGATTGATGATCTTCTCAATCAAATCAAGGGAGCCAATTTTTTTAGTAAGATTGATTTGAAGTCAGGATACCACTAGGTGCCAATTAAGCAAATTGATGTATGTAATACAACCTTCATGTCTAAAGAAGGTCCCTTCGAGTGGTTGTTCATGCATTTCATCTTGACTAATGCCCCAACAACATTCATGCAGATGATGGATGATATATTGCAGCCATTCAAAAACTCCTTTGTGGTCATATATTTGGATGACATCCTCATCTTTAGCAAAACTTGGGAGGAATATTTGGATCACATTCAACAGGCCTTGGGCACCCTACAAAAACACAATTTATATGCCAATTTGGAGAAGTGTTCATTCGACATGTAGAGAATCCAATATCCGGGATACATTATGGATGAGAAGGGTGTGCATGTCGATCTAGACAAGATCCAAGTCATCCGAGATCGACCAACCTCAAAGACATTGACCAAGCTTCGTAGCTTCTTAGGCCTCTCCAAATTATACCATAGGTTTGTGTTGGGGTTCTGTCATATCGCTTGGCCCTAGTCAAGGTGTCTGAGGGTGGAGAAAAGGCCAAGTTTGTTTGGACCTGCCCAAATATAAATCATTTGAGGATTTGAAATTCTACCTCTGCTCAGCACTAGTCCTTATTCTTCTAGACCTGCAACAACCATTTAAGATTGAGACAAATGCTTTAGATTATGCTATCGATGTAGTCCTCATTCAAAATGGGAATCTTGTGGCCTATCATAGTGAAAAAATCTATGATGTTGTTTACAGATAACCCACCTATGACAAATATATGTACTCCAATGTGCTGAAATGTCGATAGTGGAATCATTACATTATGTGGAAGAAAATAGTTATCCACACTAATCACATGCCTCTACAATTAATGCAGATAGAAGGAAAGTTACAGAATGATCACCATCAGAAGTGGTCCACGTACTTGCAACAATTCCACTTCAACATCAAGTACAAGAAGGGCAACACCAACCATGTCATAGACTACCTCTATCGACCCCCAGTGGTGGCACTAGCAATAGTTCTTAACTCCCATGGGAATGAGACATCTGGGTGGCCACAATTATACAATAGTGACTTTGAATTTGCTGCTACCTATCATAATTGAGCATAGGAAAACCAATTCTATACTTTCATCTCCAGGATGGAATTCTTTTCCATCTGAGCCATCTTTGTGTTCCTTTAGGCAAGTGTGCAAAGCTTATTTGGGAAGCTCATTACAGTCAAGTGGTAGGACACTTTGGTGTGGAAAAAACAATGACAGTACTGCAAAATCATTTTTATTGGTTAAACTTCGACACGATTTCCACCAGTACATTAGATCTGACACTTCCTGTGCCATTTCCAAACCTTCCATCAAGAAAAAGGGGCTATACACCCCTCTTCCTACTCCCAATAGGCCTTGGAAGTCCATCTCCATGGATTACATGTCTAGTTTGCCTTCAACCAAGCATGGGAATGAATGTGTCTTCATGGTTTTTGATTGATTCACTAAGATGGTAATTTTTGTACCCTACAAGAAGAGCATCATAGCTGAGGCCACTGCTAAGCTTTTCTTTGAACGTGTTTGGGTTCATTTTGAGCTCCCACGAACCATTATTTTAGGTCGAAATAGTAGGTTCCTGAGTACTTTTTGGTCCAGCCCATGGTCAATGATGGACACCAAGATGACCAAATCGACTGCCTTCCACCCACATACCGATGGACTGTCGATGTTTCTCTAGTTAGCAACATTGGGAAAACACTCTCCCAAATTGGTCATGCTAATTAGAACAAGGGAGAATGATACATTCACTCACAGGGCCATGCTGATTCAACTAGTGGTGAATGGACCAGGGGAAATCTTTCTCCTATTAGTCACGCTGATTTGACAAGGAGTGAAAAAGACTCAAGATGCTCTCACATTGCTTGCTCCAGGATGGAGTGATCTAGTTTTTATAGGGCAAGTTTGACTTGTTTACAAGTCTAGTCTAATGTTGAAGATGTAGGCTCAAGAGACCTCTTGTGATGAGGGGATTCTCGGTGGATCTACTCAACATTAGAGCTTTCTATTAATTAGACGTGCACATGAGGAGATGATCAATCAATAAGGCTCATGAACAAATTTTCTAGAAAAGAAGAAATTCCAAGAATTCAAGTCAAGGCCCATTAAACCATTAAAGAAACGTTAGGAAGCATTAAAGAAGATGTTGAAGAAAAAAGTACAATTCGGCCCCACAAGTAAATTGAAGGTGACTTGAATTGTATAAATAAAGGCTTGATCATTTCATTTCAAACAAAACACATCTCTTCTCATCAAGTGTGCAAGTCCCAATTGTAGTTGCAGTTACTAGTTAGAGTTAGAGTTGCAGTTGCTAGTTGCAGTTTCCAGTTACAATTACAGTTGCAGTTTCTAGTTGCAGTTGCAGTTGCCAATTACAGTTATAGTTGCAGTTGCCAGTTTCTAGTTTCCAATTGCTAGTTGTGCAAATTTTGGGGTGTTCTATCTTGTATAGGGTTCACTACCTTTGACAGATCTTCCTCATACAAGGGAGAAATTATTTATGTGTCGATTTTCTTAATATTGATGGTGATGTATTTATTGGCTGGAATTATTCCTAAGAAATGTTGTTGGGTTTTCTCCCAAGTTTTGGTTTCCCAGGATAAAATTTTGTGTCTACTATGCATGGCTATCTTTCTATGATTATGTTGTTTCCGTTGCAATTTATTTTGGTTGATATTTTCAGTGTGTAATTATTACATGATAACAATGGAATACAATTCTATTTGAAATCACAAGGAAATAATTATCTGATCCGAAAATTGAATATTCAACATGGACAAACAGAGGTGGTCAAGAGGATGGTTGTCCATATCATGAGGATGTACAATTCAAAACATCCTCATACATGGGATGGGAGCCTTCATTATGTTCAACATAGCTACAAAACAGACCTCCACAACTCTATTGGCCACAACCCTATTCAGGTGTGCTTTGGGTTCCAACCATTGGCCCCCATTGACGTATATTCACCCATTGCAACTACACATGAAGATTCCTCCCATGCTCAGACCGAGGTTGATTAAGCAACCAAATTTGTTGAGAAAATTGAGCACATTCAACAACAATTTCATGACCTTTTGTAGAAATCCAACACCAAGTACAAGTAGCACCATGATCAACATTGGGTACCACACAAGTTTCAGGTGGTATGGTTGCATTTGAAGAAAGAGCGCCTCACAGGACCCCATCAGAAGCTCCTCCCACTCTGATATGAGCCATACACCATCACCAAGGCTGTCGGTGAGAACAATTTTTAATTAATAATCCCCCTTTCCTTGGCTTTCACCCAATATTTAATGTGGAATTGTTTCTCCCATATTTTCCACCTCTCCTCGACACTTTAGATGTGACTGAGCACTTGGCCCCTACAAAACTCAATCCTAACTGCATTGAAAATGAAAAAAATTGATCGTATCATGGACACCAATACAAAGTGCACATACCAGTAGAACATCCAAGTCTATTGGGTCATCAAAGCATGCCAACTTCTTCATGAGGGCATGTGGCTCACTGGGAGTCAGATTCAACAAAAGTTTCCCCATCTAGTGGAGGAAATTGATGCAATGGGGACCATTGCTTCCTAAGGGAGGAGGAATAATCTAGGTGGATACTAGTGGCCACCCACCTATTCAACTAATTCAGAATGGTTCCACATCTTGAAAGTTTTTCTACTATTTTTTGGGTCCCAAACTTTCGGGGCCGTTTTGAGGCACTAAATGGCATTTTGTTGGCTTGGCAGTGTCTGACATGTTGCTAAAGGTAGATGCCAGGTCCAAAGAAATGTGTACTCCTCATCTAGACCTTTCCGATGAGGTATTGAGCGCCCCAAACGAAGATCGTACGGAAAAGTTGCGTGCTTAGGAAGTTGACGTATCGACTGACAACATTGGGGCCCACAAACCTTTTGGTGTTTCATCTTCTCGGGTTAGGGATTTGGATGTTTAGGGTTTTATCTTTGATTCTTTATGTTTAAAAGGCCTTTTCGGCCTCTTTGTAATCAACTTCTTGCGAATGAGCATAGCCGACACATCTCTCTCTTTATAGATAAGATACCATCATTCTAGCTAGCTTGTGTGTTTTACATTTTACAGTCTTTTGTATTCCAAATAGTCATTAATAGAATCTGAGTTTTACTATATTTTTGTGTTCCTTGCAAATATCTTTGTGTATTTCCTTGTTATATCTCTTCCTTCATGTTGTTCTCATTATAATTCGGATTAGAAGAGAGTATGTCTACCTTTCCACCATAAGACTTGGCCTCTCTATGAAACATTTCTTCAGATGTGGCTCCATTCACCAAGCATTAGGAGATGGAAGTGCCACACATCTTTGTATTCTCCAAATTTAAAATAATCTTTATTTTTACCAATCTTATCTATTGTATACCTTCCACTATATCTAGAGAATAATGAATTTGGTCATTTCCAATTAATTGTCTCAAAAGTTATTTATGTACCCCCCTCTCATGAATGGATGAAAAACATTAACACTATCGTTAGCCATGTTATTTTTATCAATTTTTAGATATTGTACCTATTCTAGTTGAGAATGGTTAAGAGAGTGCATATATTCTAGTTGAGAATGGTTAAGAGAGTGCATATATTCTAGTTGAGCATTAAGCATGGTTGAGAGAGGACACCATTCAATTTTTTTCCTTTTTCATGTTTGATTGGAAATACTAAGAAGTTCTCAAGGAATCCACATAGGGTCCTTTTTTCCTAACTCCCCTTTGTATTTGGTAGCATAAATTGTTGTCTAAGTTACTCATTTGTGACATCTATCTTGAATTTTTTTGAACTCCATAAGTAGCCAATGTATTTGTTTATGAGTTCTCTTAACATTGATTTTGGACCTTGGATAAATTAACATATACATGCAGGAAGTTTTTCCAAATAGATTTTAGCATTACTAGTTTACTAGTTAGGTTCGAAAGTTTTTGTTTTTTTAAAGGAATCACTACTAATCCTTTGCTCAAAGGGGTCAAACTATTAAAGTAATTTTCAAACTTTTAGCATCCCAGTGCATTGAGTATATACACTTAAAACCTTCTTGTGACATCTAGGCCTTGATCTTTTGAGACATTAATGAGAAAAGAGATCGAGTTCTTAAAATTTACTGTGAGCTTTGTGGCTCATTAATATATTTAAAAAGCATATTCTTAAATTAACCCCCTTCTTCTTATACTCTTAAAACTAGGTCTCTTCTTCATTTAAATCTGTACCATCACCAAAATATTTGTGTGTTAATTCCATACTTTTACATATTGTTTCTTTTGTTAAAATCCAAATGTAAACAAGCTAGTTAATTAAGCATACCTCAATAAGGTAAAGAGATATAAACTTAGGAATCATCCTTAACCTTTATGGGAATTCCATTTATTAAAATAAATACATTTATGTTTTTAATATGTTAATAAAATTCCTTGGTTATCAATATCCTTGAGATAGAATCTATTCCATTCTATCATAAAATTTATCCTATATAATATCAATTTATGATATCAAAATTATTATTAATTTTTCTTTTGGTTATTATTCAAAATCTTCATGTCCTTACATCAACAATTTGATTTTATGAAATCCATTATTTCTCAAAGGACGACAATCTTCCTCCACTTATTACTAACAATTTTATAACAATTAATTATAAATAAACATTTAATTATAAATAATTAGTGATGCTAAAAGATATGTTTGCTTAAATATTATAGCATCTATTGTCCCCGAACTCTTGAATGAGGCTTTTCCGCTTTTCCCATAAATATATTTTATTTGATCTGTACACTATTAATTAAACCCTGTTTCAACTCTCCATTAATACGAATAAAATAGATTTGAACCTTTTCCTTTCTCTTTTGCAGATTCCCTTTTTCTTTTGCAGATTCGAGCTTCTCTCTTTTGCAAAATAGAATTCTTTAATAAAATTTTAATATAAATATTTAAATGCATATCCTCTATTTTATTTTTAACTCTTTATTAATATATTAAATAAATATATTTATTTGATAATTAATATATTTACACCTAAAGGCGTACATCTATTGATAATGAGCACATTTAATAGGTTTTTAGTTCTTAATACTTTTTTTATGGAAGAAATTAAATATGTCTAGAATATTCTTAGTGTCACAATAAATGAATGGCTCTGATTTCATCCATTAACTTGTGCGTTGTTATAAAGACATTCGTTTATATGCTTACTTTTTTACATTTACCTAATCATGTTTAAAAATTACTGTGTTCATTAACTTATTGCCACGACTACTTGATTAAAAAATATTAAGATATTCGCACAGGTATTAAGGCGTTTAAATATTCACACAGTTATTTGCACAGTCGTAAGCCACCTTTCGACATTCACCAACCGTGAATTAACAACTGTGATAGTAAATAAATATATTTATTTGATATATAAACTTTTAATTAAGTTTTATTTTCAATTTTTCATTAATATAATATAATATTTTTTCATTAATATAATATAATAAAAGATATTAATATAATATAATATAATAAAAGAGATTTGAATCTTAGTATCCTTTTTATCAATTTTTAACATCAATATTTGCATTTACATTTTTATTGAAAAGTAAAAAAATTAAAATAAAATAAAAATATTATATTATTAAATGTTTTATTTTTTTATATTTTTTTAAGTGATTACTATTTAAATTAGACAATGCAATTGTTGGCAAAATTTTAATTTTAAAAATTGTATTTTTAAATCCATAAATAAATTTAACACTTTCCAAAATTTTAGGACACTGGAAATATGTATGCTGAACCAATTATTTATCTAAAATTTTAATCAATTTTTAAAGCAAAAAATGTATAAAAATGAAAACTTTAAATTAATTATTGAATAATTATTGAATAACTTTCTATTAAATAATTTTTTTCTGTAATATTTGATTGAAATAAAAATAAGCAAGAAAGTTGTTAAATCTCTAGATTTGAATGATTATTTTTGTATAGTTATAATGCTTCAAGAGTTTTTCAACATGTTAAATTTTAAACAACAAAAAATAGTGTTTTCCAACTTCAACATGTAAAATTTTAAACAACAAAAAATAGTGATTTCCAACAAATTTATGTCGCAAGATTCTGACKAAAAAAATAATTTGATAGAACAGTTAAACAACACCTAASAAAACTTCTAAAAATAAACAACTAACTAATGTTAATGACTTCTAAAAATAAACAACTAACTAATGTTAATGAGATGTTAATGAACACCTTMTCTATCTATCAGAGATCCCAGTTTGATCTTTGAATTAAGGACCATTTTGTAAGAATTTTCTAGTTATCACTACATACACAAGAATTCAGAAAACAAAACAGCATTGAAAAACGCAGTAAACATATGAAATCGAATACTTAGAACAAGAACTCATGACAAGTAAGATCTCAACGCTGGCAGAGCATCATTTACTGGATCAATCCATTGCTATTTTGCCTGCACTGTGGAGCTTAGGCATTCTCCAACACATTGGTATGTACAGGTCCCGGAAAACCGTTTTTTTTTATTACCCCGGGAGGATTTTTCAGAAAGCTCCACACAGTTATCAATGGCGCTAAAGCTTTATTATACATAGTTATCAGAGATACACAGACTGGAGCAGGATTAACTTTGTAGAAATTAGTAAGGAAGAAAGCATCTTAACCTTATCTGTTTACAAGGGATAAACAGCATGTTTTGGCATTCTAGAAGTTATGGCCTTTCTCCCTCAGTTGAGTTCATATGCCAGAATCCAATGTCATTCCAGTTCAAAAGAAAATGCCAACACAAGCTACTCCAAACCAAAAATTCATGGAATTAGATGAAGTTGGCAGCTACGTCAACTCATCAATAACCCTAACCCTAGATATTATACAATCCCCGTTGACATGACAGGATTATATAACCAGCTGCAGCAATAACAATGGCCTCTTTCAGGATTTTATTTTATGTAGAAATCAGATAGGAACAGGACTTTTCTGGCTAAGCCAGACAGAAGCCCGGACTGCCATTTCTTGTGCTGGGGCCTTTTTCTAACGCTCTCCATCTCACCCGGGACAAACACGCTCGTCGAACTGCACATGGCAGGCACGCGCATGGTTTTATGGAGCCGAGAAACCTTGGATGGGTTACTGTTACACAGGTCCCCAGAAATCCCGCGATCGATCCACGATTTCCCGCTCAGGTGAGCTACCGATTTACCACGAGAGATGGCGTCCGACAAACCGCTTTCCAGCTGCCTGGAAACCACCGCCATCTCGTAGGAATCCAACAGAGAACTCGGGGTGAAAACCCTCTGTGCACCGCGGAAATCGCCGGAATTGTCGAGGGACATCGAGCGTCCCCGGCGCATATTGCGGGACGGAGAACCAGAGAGGGCCAGGGATTCGATCTTGAATCTGGAAGGCCTGGCGGTGGACTGTGCGGCGCGAGGGTTCGATTCCTTGAGCGGTCGGATGGTTGCCCCCGACCCGTGGAGATACCAGGCCCATGCCGCGGCTTTCACGATTTCCTCCTCTTCTTCCCTGCTGCAGCTGCTGCTGCTGCTCCTCTTTTCCTTCTTCGCCATTTTACATAAATCTGAGGCTCAGATTTGGGCACTATATTTAGGATGCAAAGCTATCTATCGGAATATTGATAGTGATGGGAGTGGGTACTTTGTCAGGGAGAAGCTTTGGCATTTTTGTTAAAAATCCAGGGCCATGGGTACGACTTTGTTGTTCCTCTGATATTTTTATTTGTTTTAAAATCATGTGACAAACGAGTAAAGGAAAAAGGGGAGGATGCCCCATTATTGTGATGTGTGTGGAGGGAATGCAAGCAAGGTGTTCAGGATAATGAGGTAAGTCTAGGGGGATTGAACGTGGGTCTAGGCATGCCACACACTACTAGTTGGAAAGCATAATGCCACATGAACAGGGGTTGGAAAGGTTTTGAGAGGTGCCATGCCACACCCAGTGGGAAAGCAAAAGGTGCCACACATTAGCTGAAAATCAAAGAGCTTACGTGGGGGCCATTGGTGACCTTATTGTAGGTGATACAAGGTCCCTTCAATTTTTAGAATGGAGGAGGAAAGAGCTTATGTGGGGGGCCATTGGTGACCTTGTTGTAGGTGATACATAGGTCCTTTAGAATGGAGGAGGAAAAAGAGGAGGAAAAAGCTTGTGTGGGGGCCATTGGTGACCTTATTGTAGGTGATACACAGCTCCTTTCAATTCTTAGAATGGAGGAGCACGGGTCCTGCAAATTAATTTAGGTAAAACATATATGAGAAAGCTACAACTAAGGGTGAGATTTGGTTGAGGATAGCTATCAAGGTGAAGTTGTGTTTCATCTAGTTGTATGTTGATGGTCAATGTTGTTACCTTGTTGTGTATTGTAAGTTAAAAGTAAGTGGTATTGTATAGATTGAGTAAATCTATTTTATAGATTTGTTATGTAAATTTTATGATATATTTAAGGTGTAATTGTATTGTCATCACAAATAAAATATTTCAATATTGATCATAAATAAAATATTTTAATGTTTATTTTAAATTATAATTATATATAGAGAAAAGAGTAATAAAGTTATATCAGAAATCAAATAATTTAAATTTAGAAATAAAAAATATTATTTTCATTTAATTCAAAATATTAAAATATCCAATATTAACTCACCTTTGTCAATGAGACTAATTAATTAAATAAAAAAACTAAAATATCAAAAAGTGAGAAGGTATCATTTCTCCTGTCCACAACAAATCAATTCAAAATACACCATACATCTTTATACAAGTTAGAAAATGATTTTATGAGATAAAATTAATAATGTGAACTCTACTGAATTGCCGCCCAAATAATAGACTTAAAAAATAAATGTCAAACATCATATATATATATATATATATATATATATATATATATATATATATATATATCATAACTTATTCGTCAAGCACTAATGAGAACAACCATTATTTTTTATTACTGGCTAACTCATCACAATTATTCAAGGGAAACCATGCCACCTAAAATGACCCACAAATAATTCATAAAGAGATAAACATTTAGCTCCTACCAAATGCCTCTAGGTGTTGGGCCATTAACCTATTTTATTATTTGAAAGGAAATTGAGTTTTTAAACAATCAAAACAATTTTTAATCTTATTTCATAACCTATATATATATATATATATAGATAAAAAAATACATATTTTTACTTTCAACCAACATACATATATTAGTAAAATACACATTTTTACTTTATAACACTATATATATATATATATATATATATATATATATATCCTCCATATTTCAAAATTAATTATAATGGTGTTGAGCAAGCAACAACTTCCCATACCTTTTTTTTTTGTCATGTCATAAAGACAAAAGAGGGTTGGGCCCCTCTTTTTTTTCTGTCTTTGGCCAAGGGAGCTAGTCTCTCAAGCTTTTATATCATAACTTAGAGAATTTTCACTTTAAGTAAGTCCCAAACTCTTTTTCAGGATCCCATCCATGTTTTTCAAATTGTTTTTCAATGTTTTGGGCTAACTTTCA
>JZKD02S1831562.1:12464-22821 GCA_000966675.3 Picea glauca | reverse complement strand
CCAAGCATAGTTTTGTTTTGTTTTAATCTTGCACAAAAATGAAAACAATCTCGAGCTTAGTATTTGTTCTTTATCATCCTCGTAAATCTATGAGAATGTAAATAAGTAAACTTTTATCACTTTTTCAGACTCGTGAAGGTTATACAAAAAAGGAACCCCCCCTGGAGTCCTCTTTAAGCTCTTTTCAAACTCCCTAAACATGAAAATATTGTCAAACGATCTTGTTCTTTTCACGCTCATTAAAGTATCTTAAGAAAAAGTTTGTTAAGCGGTAGATTATCTCTTTTCTACTATCATACTTTTTCTAGTGGGATCATCCTAACCTCCTCACCCTATCCTTTTCAGCTCATAAAAGGAGAGGAATTATCATGGGGAAAGTTAGTTGTTTTGGAGCTTGGTGAGCTTTGTGAAGAACTTTTGAGAATAGCTAATGAGATATTAGTCTATCCAGGAGTTTGGAGTGTTTGGGCCTATGTTAGATAGTACCTTTTCATTTTCAAGATATATTGTGAGTGACTTTCAAATCTACAATCTCATAATCCATGGAGAAGAAGTGTGTGGGAAGAAAGGAACTGTTGAAAGGAACCTAACAACATCAAGGCATCTTGTTGTATCTTTCTTCCACATTCTTTAATATAGATATAATTTTTATTTCCTATATGAACGTTATTTATCCATATTGTATGATTCCTTGATCATGTACATAGTTTCATATCGAATAGACTATGTTATTCTTGTCTTTGTTGGCTTGTGTTTCTTTGTAGATACTTCTCCATAAGCCTTACGACAAAGATGGGATCACATTGGCATGGTCAGTTCTACAACATTTAAAAGGTATGTTTTGGATCCTCTTCTTATTTGGTAACTAAAATATAAGGAAATTTTAGTATATTGTCTTGTTTTGTTCTAGTTTCGGGGTGAAACTAGGGAGATCAGTTTGTGTCCGCACTTATCGATTTTTTCGATAACAATGAGAAATTATGTATGTTTTAAGTGATTTGAGTGAGGAATATGTGAGTGAGGTTTTATTGTAAATTTTCTTGAATATGTGAGAACATGAGTGATATTGGGCTTGTAGAGATCTCATGAAGATCCTATGGATTAGGATATCCTAGAATAGGGATTTGGTTGAGTGGATAGTGGATCAAAGAGGATCCTTAGGAATTTGTTGAGGATATGTTGGATCTAAACTAGAAACAGTTCAGAATCCATTTTGTATATTATCGTAAGCCTTAGACTCAAAGAGGGTGGCCAAATGAATGTTTATTAGGCCAAGAGATTAGAGAGTGGTCAACTGAACGTTAATTAGGCCAGACAAAGGAGGTCCTGGGAGACTGTATAGTTGTATGTACAATATTTGTATATGAATGAGAAACAAGTACTATGTTTGAGTATCACTGAGAAGCCTCTGTATTCATGTTTGTTTATCTGTGTATTGAATACCTCTATGAGGAATAAGGATAAGCCTGTGCATAAGCTAATACTGTGAAATTACAGGTGTAGGGTTTGTGTTGCAGGAATAAGAATGAGAATTATGGAAAAGAGACATGTTACAACCCCATGTTCTAAATGAGATCAAATATGTTATCCTAGTGATCATCGATCATGAGAAGGATCGATGATCCTACATAACGGTGAAGGGAAAGATCATCGCGATCATAGGGAGAGCTACAGTCATTGTCTGATCATCCCACCAGTAGATGAGGAATGTTAGATCAAACCCACGCAAGGAAGACACATCAACCGTTAGATTATCTAGCTAGGATTGTTGCAGACTGTCGGATCGATACAAAGGAGTAAATCGATAACCAATGAATTGTAACCATCAGATCTGTAGGTAGAGGAAGGAGGATCGTTGGGTCAATGATTGATTAAGTCATGATCATCGGATCATGTTGAAGGTAGATCAACGATGGGTATCCATTGTGGAGATCGAACGATGAATTAATGTCAACGCAGTTTCAAGTTTTGAAATAGTGTTGGACCATCGATCTTCAATGACTAGTGACTCAACGGTATACGTTGTTTCTGTTACCAGTGAGCATCTTCCATTGTGGAGATTAGGAGGAAGGTTAAATTACGGGATAGTTTGGGTTCTACAATCCCTTGCAGTCATCGAATCTGGGGGAAGTCGGATCTGTCGTTGATTAGTGCATAAGGAATTGATCTGAGTTCATATCTCTCGTTCGCATGAAGAGAGGACAAAGTTCCTTTAGCTAGATAAGGATAGTAGAGTTTAGCGCTCTATGTTTGAGTTGAAGGTCACGGGAATGGTACTATGGGAAATCATGACCAAAGTGAATGGAATTTTGACATGCAGCAGGATTTGATCACGTTAATGATCGAAGAAGGTGAAGAGCATTCGATCCTCGGACACCCTTTGTGGGTTTAAAGAAACTATAGGAGAAATTAGAGTTGCATAACTGTGCGATAGATGAGCAGATTTTTGATCTTTAGGTCAGTTCATTTATGAATTGCATCAATTGGTATCATAGAGAAGGACTGCTCTTTGATAGGAAGTTGTAGAATTGTAGAGTTATAGAGAAAGAATATGAAGGTGGGGTTCAGATTGGAAATATGACAAGAAGATAGTATGCATAGGAGAATGCATAAGGAGGTCAAATATATTCTACACAGAGTAATTCAGATTTAGGGAAATCTGATAGAACAAGGAAGAGGAAAAGAATAGTCCATTCAAATGAAGATGAATGGTGGGACAAGATCATGCATAGATATTGAAGATTGATATGCTATGTTTTATTTTGACTTTGGTTTTAATATTTGTTTGCAGATTGCAAGTAGCAGACAAAGAGGGTGATAGTAGTAGAAAGCTAAGAGGTTGTGATAGAAGAACAACGTGTTCTTAGAGAGAAAGTGAATACTCTTAGAAAAGTGGCAAGGAACCTTGAGGATCCAAGTGAAGGTTGGAAAATGAGGACAAATTTGAATGTTCTCAGAAGAAGTGGAGTAATCCAGAATCCCGAGAGGAGCAAAGGAGTTGCTCAGAAGATGGTTCTAGAAACAGAGGACCAATTAGGTACCAAGAGGTCAAGCTCAGAGGGAAGATTGAATTGGTATGAATACAGGTATGGAGACTTGTCAAGAGAAGGATTAGAGGAAGTCCACAGGTGAACATAAGGATTTCACAGAGGGGGAGAATACAATGATCATTGAAGGTCATTACAGAGGTTCAGAGGAAAGCCACAACAGAAAGAAATATGCCAAGGAAAAAGGCATAGAGAAAATGATTCAAGAAGAGTTTAATAGAGAGATGACTGAGATAAAAGGTAAACTCAGTTACATGATGAAGCTTCTACAATAGGAAGAGATGCAAGAGAAATAGAGACATGGATGGAATATGAAGAAGAAATTCCAGTGGCCATTAATGCAGGTATATGAGGAGAAGCTTTGGAAGAGATTGCAGTAATTGAAACAGAGGATGAATGCTTTTATTTAGAAGGAGAAACTAAGAGGAGTTGAGATTAGATACAGGCCATTGACAATAGAGGAAAGAGTTCAGTATTGTGAACCAGAGCAAGGAGACATCCTTGGAGAGGATGATGTGGAGAAGAGACTCGCATGGATGATTTTAAGGATGGAAATTTATTTTAAAATGTAGAAACCTTGGAGCATCTTACTAATCCTTCATATGCCAACTATAAATGTTTGGCGATATTTTTGTAAAAATATTCAAATTTCTAAGGATTTTATATAGTTTGTATAAAATTTTGGTGATTTTTAAGGTAAAATGATTGTATCCTATATAATTTGGGCGAATCATTTTTAGAATAGCGAATCTTTTTTTGGGAAAAACCATGGAAAATTATCCCATGAGAAAAATTTATCCCCTAAAATCATCCATGGAGACTAGTTGACAGTCTCATAGACTCTTTTCGGAGTTCAAATCAACATGATGAAAATATGTCGACAAGGGAATCAAGAGAGGTTGAAGGACTTAATGTTTTTAAAGCTGATAATTTGTGTATGTTTGTAGGTAAAACAGGTGATAAACAATCACTTGAATTTTTCATGAAGATAGAAGAAGAAAAGGAAATGAACAAAAACATTTTGAGAGGGAAAGATCATAATTTCATTATGATGGAGAATGAGGCTATGTCATCTCATGAAGATATCCAAGGGGAAACAAATACACATTTGGATGATGAAGGAACTAAAAAACAATCAGAAGGATTTGTTGTTGCGGTTCAAGAAGAATTGCCTCATGGAGATAGCCAACAAGAAGCTGAAGAGAAGCAATCTGATGAAATGCTTGTCATGTGGAACGAAGAGATAAAGTTGCTGGAAGAAATGATGATAGAACCTAAATCATAAAGAGGATAAATTACATCCAATGAAAGGACATTTTCACATATTTCTAGCAGTGAAAGATAATTGCTTATTGCATGTAAAGAAAAGGAGGTAAATTTTAATTTTAATTTTGATCTGAAATTTGCAAGCATGCAAGTGGAAGATGAACATGACATGGAAGTAGCACCTAGACTATTTCCTAAGGAAGAAGGTAGTCCTCAAGTGTGGAATATTGGGGAAGAGTTAAATTTTCTGGAAAGATGGCTGACTAAATATGAAGAATGCAAAGAATATGCATACCCGATTCAAGTAGAAGAGAAAATGAAGGTGTCAATTAGAGGTGGCACAGGAGAAGGAATTTAGAGAAAGAATCTTCAATATATAATTCAATACATGATGCAGAAATTAGTGTATAACAAAAACAACATAGTTCAGCAAAGAGAAAGAAACAACATATGGCAAAGTATGTACCAACCCAAGACAAGATGGACATATAAATTGAGATGATAATGGAGTTGATGAGGAATATGTATCAAAAGAAGAAGAAAACAGCAAGGAAGAAAATTAGCAGTAGCAAACAAGTGAAAACAACAAATTTTGAGAGCAAATCCAGTGGAGCATTGCAGCATAAAGTGTGGGAGCCAACAGAAGTACAAGAAACAACAAAGTAGCAACATAATGAAAAAACAGATGAAGCAAGTGGAAAGCTTCAGTACAAAGTTTGGAACCCTAGAGGGTTTCATCAGCATGTGAAACACATGATCAGGAGATCATGAATGTTTTAAACCTTGGGAGTCTGATGCAGGAGCATCCTACTCCAAAAACCATTGTATATTTGGTTAACCTCGGAGGTCTTATGTTTTCTATGGATTTGATTTCTTAATGGGAAATTATGTATGTTTTGAGTGATTTGAGTGAGGAATATGTGAGTGAGGTTTTATTGTAAATGTTCTCGAATATGTAAGAACGTCAGTGATATTGGGATTGTAGAGATATCATGAAGATCTTAGGGATTAGGATATCCTAGAATAGGGATTTGGTTGAGTGGATAGTGGATCAGAGAGAATCCTTAAGAATCTGTTGAGGATTTGTTGGATTTGAACCAGAAACAGTTCAGAATCCCTTTTTTATATTATTGTAATACTTAGAGGGAAAGAGGGTGGACAAATGAATTTTTATCAAGCTAAGAGATTAGAGGGTGGCCAATTGAATGTTAATTAGGCAAGACAAACGAGGGCCTGCGAGCATGTATAGTTCTATGTATGATATTTGTATATGAATGAGAAACAAATACTATGTTTGAGTATCAATGAAAAGCCTCTGTATTAATGTATGTTTATCTGTGTATTGAATACCTCTGTGAGGAAGAAGGATAATCCTATGCATAAGTTGAGACTGTGAAATTACAGGTGTAGGTTTTCTGTTGCAGGAACGAGAATGAGAATTCTGGAGAAGATACATGTTACAACCCCGTGTTCTAAATGAGATCAGAGACGTTATCCCAGTGATCATTGATCACTAGAAGGATCGATGATCCTACAGAATGGTGAATGGAAAGATCAATGCGACCATAGGTAGAGCTATAGTCGTCGTCTGATCATCCCACCAGCAGATGAGGACCGTTAGATCAAACCTGCATAAGGAAGACATGAAAACTATTATATTGTCCATCTAGGATCATTGCAGATCATTGGATCGATACAAAGGAGTAAATCGATAACCGATGAATTGTAACTTTTATATCTGGAGGTAGAGGAAGGAGGATCGTCGAGTCAACGATTTATTAATTCATGACCGTCGGATCATGTTGAAGGTAGATCGACAATGGGGATCCATTGCAGAGATCAAAGGATGAATTAACGTCAACGCAGTTTCAAATTCTGCAAAAGCATTGGACCATCGATCTTTGACGATTAATGAATCAATGGTATACGTTGTTTCCATTTCCAGCGAGCATCTTCTATTGTGAATATCGGGAGGAAGGTTAAATTGGGGGCTAGTTTGGGTTCTGCAATCCCTTATAGTTGTTGGATCTGGGGGAAGTTGGATCTACACCATTGATTAGCACCTAACAAATAGAGTCAAGGTCACATCTCTCGGTTGCATGAAGAGAGAACAGAGTTCCTTCAACTGGATAAGGATAATAGAGTTTAGCACTTTGTTTTTGAGTTAAATATCACCGGAATGGTCCTATGGGAAATCATGACTGAAGCAAATGGAATTTTGATAGACAGTAGGATTCTATCATGTTAGTGATCGAAGCAGCTGAAGAGCATTCGATCCTGGGACACCCTTTATGGGTTTAGAGCAACCAAAGGAGAAATTAGAGTTTCATAACCATGGGATAGGTGAGCAGATTTAGATCTTTAGGTCGGTTCATATCTGACTTGCATCATAACTCAAATAATTTCATCAATGAAGTATACATGTAAATAATAATACTTCATTTACACCAAAGTAATTTCACTTATAAAGAACTCTTAATGTTTAACACAAATTCTAGAAGTTTCTATCTAGTGTCGAACCATAATAATTGTGCAAAATTTAGCACGCCTACCCTTCTAAGGATTGTGCATCTTGCACCTTGTTTAATTAGTATGAAGCGCAGATAAAAATTATAAAATCATTAATTAATTCATTGATCCATTGACTTTCTAAATCAACTATAATCATTAGAGTCAGAGCCAAGGTTCAACTCTAACAGGGGAAGACCTAGGGTTCAAATCTAATAGTGCACCAACAAACCCTAACTATTGGCCCTTACAGCAACACCTGCAAACCAAATGAAGTCTCACCTGAAGTAGCAATAGGGGGGTTGCAGGACACATGTGTCTACAACCAGAGGAAATGCAAGATGATTCCAAAACAACAACACAAAATAACCCAGATATTTTGAACAATATTATGCCTAACTTCGTGAAGTAAGTTATATCTTCTAAATAACAGTACAATAACAATGTAAAAGGTAGTAAATAACAAAGCATCAACCACATGGAACAACAAGATTTTACGTGGTTCACCCTCTCCCTAGGGCTATGTCCACATAATTTTTTTTATTGATAGAATAGATGAATATATACAGTTCTATTTGCACACTCAGTTGCATATCCTTCTCCCTCTTCCTCTTTATTTCCTATCCCTGCGCACCTAGCTATAGAGTCAATCTTCACACCTAGCTGAAGACCCAAAATACAAGAATTCCCTAAAACATAACACTTATACATCCCAACACCACTATTGCCTCCTATTTCAACTCTTCTAGACCTCTATTTATACATTCCGTGACTCTTATATAACCATGGACTGAAGCCCAAGTGCCAAAACCTTAGGTCCACATAACCCTCATTTTAATGACTTCACCGACCTGTTCTTCCTTCTTCTCCACGAGGTGCTCCAAAGCACCCATTAGTTTCTTCTTCCGCTTGTTGAATTGTCCACGATCTATCTTCTTTGTTGATTTGTCTTCCTTGATCTTCTCTTTCAACGGCTTGCTTTCCTTTACTTTGTTCCTTCTTTTATGCTTCTTTAACCACTTCAACCCTTCCTCGGTTTTTGCGCCTTCCGCACACTTCATACTTTTTCTTTCTTCTTCCTTAATCTTCGCTTTCTTCCTTAATACATGACCAAGGGCCAACATAAGGTGACGTTTGGCTTCTTCTTGAAGCTCAAGCCAAAAACTCTCTGTTGAATCTCGGTCAGCTGAGTTTAGCAGGAGAATTCATCCATCATATCGATTATATCGTGGAGAGCCATGAGGTTGGCGTTATGTGAGAGCGATAGAACAAAGGTTTTCGTCTAAGGAAATTATGTTAGTCCTAATCGTAACAAAAATTATAATAAGTTGTCTGACACAATTTCAAATTCATTTATTGCCTCCTTGTGGGTAGATGGTTTCCACTACATTGTGTACAGAGATCGAAGTCAACCATATGATTGTGTATCAACCTCCAGTCGACCCTAATTACTCGGATATATTCCTTTATGTTTACAGGTTACCACTCCATTTATTTACATTGTCGGATCGACACAATTGTAACTTGTTAACTAACCAATAGTGGAGTACCCTTGCTTTCCCAGTTTATGTTCATGAATGGATTCGAGCCTTGGATTACATGCTAACATGATTTTTCTTATATTTTATCTCATTTTTAAAAAGAATTTCATAACCCATAATTTATCCATAATTTTAAATAATAGATATTCTAATTACACGATTATCAATAACAGAGTATACATTAACCTAAACAGTGTATCCATCGATTACGAATTGAACCATAGTTTTATTTAAAATATAAAAACAATTAGGTATATATATATATATATATATATTGAACCCAGTATCAATAATTTCCAATGACAAAAAAGAACTGCAAATGTAATCATTTATATCGCAACTTCAAGACTATTTTTTAGGGTTACAATATTATCAGTTAATAATAATTTATCATCGTCTACAGAAAAAATAAATAAGTCCCCATGTCGTCAGTTTCAACACATTTTCCTTCCAAATCATTAGTACCATACCATCATTCGAATACAATCAATATATATTATATCTATCATTTTATACAATTTCACAGAGGATAAGTATTTACGCTCTCCTTTGTTTTTAACACAACTCCTATTTGTGCCATATAAAATTATTCCATTTAATCGAAAGCTAGAATCATGGTGGTAAATATTTTTGAGTTAAATCCAGAACTAAATCGCAACAAAATTTAAGATATTATACAACAACACTTAGGAATCCATTAAAATAAATTGTCTTTCTACAAATAAACTAATCTTTCATTTATATCCATCAATGTTCCTTTTTACAATCATTATACAGAGTTCAATTACATTCAATATTGGAATTTATCAATTGTACTATAATCTATCTAATCAAGTAAATAACTGAAATATAGTATTGTAACCCAAGGTTGACTATATGGTGGATTGTTCCAATTTGAATAAAAGTTGGCACACATCTTCCTTACTACCGCCTGCCAATATAGAGACTTCAGTGATACCTCCCAGCCAACGTTAGGGGTACTCTTCTTCCCCCTTATCCCCTTGAGCTACAAAGGAGCCACACACAGGAAACCAGAAACTCAATAGCACAAACTTGCCCTCGCAAGGGAGGCTTGCACCTCTTGAACAAGCTTGAGACCAACTCTCCACAAGTAAACTTAGTCATTTAAAATTTTGGTAGCATAACACGTGTCCAACATTAGGGTGTTTTCTCTCTCTTGCTCACCATTTCTTTTATAGGAAAATTTGCATTGACAAATGTCCTCTCATACAAAAATAAATAATAATTAATAATTTAATTAAAGTTTATTCACCCACAACACATGTCACACTCTCCCCAAGTTGCACATGTTAATTATCTTTTTATTTTACTTAATTAGACATGTTCCCTCACATTCCCCAATTTGGTCCTATTTTTTCTCCTAGTTGTCTCTTAGTTACTCAATCCCTCCTTTATTGTGTCCCCTAACTAAAATTCAGTTTGAGTTTGATTAGGAGTCTTATTTTAGTTAGGATTTAGTGGTTGATTTACTTAGGATACTAACTCCATGTTGACCACTTTAACATCCCACTCTACTAAGAATACTATTATTGACTTATTCTTTGAGGACAGTTGCTTGCAAGTGATCTGGGTATGGTACATTGTGATTTGATTCAGATTTTGAGTTATATATGATGAAGTTGAGGTTATATGGCTTATTGATTATATTTATGTATTGTTGGCTACTTTGGGTTGATCGAGGTTCTAACTACAGGATTACCAACAACCCCTCCACCATCGGCCCTTCTAGATACCAAAAGGAAACACAATGCATGAAGTGAACTGCGTAGTCTCACCCGAGATGGCTTCAATGGGTGGTTGTAGGACTCAAGTGTCTGCAACTAAGGGATGGGATGTGTTTCTCTGTCATGGGCATTAGATCTATTCAACAAGTAGATCAAAATCCCTCATTTATTAAGTTATCCCTAGCAGGACCTTAGCTTGGACCAGTGATTCAACTATTCCAACAGACTTCATTGACCATTATAACAACAT
>JZKD02S1831551.1:0-13107 GCA_000966675.3 Picea glauca | reverse complement strand
GGTATGGAACAAGTTTGATTCATGGATAGGTCCAAGGATCATCATAGAAAGAGAAGTTGATCTATGATATGGTTGAGCAGTAGCATTTGCAAAAGAAGTATGTTGTTCATATTGTAGAGAAGATAGGGGGAGACATACCCATAGGGGGATTCATTCTTTCCATGATTCTAGGAGGAGAGATTTATCATATACATATACTTGAAGAAAGAACACATAGGCATAATTCCAAGGGGAATGATGGTCACAGGGGGAGCATGAGAAATGTATCTTCATCATTACATCAAAGTGATATCCCTTGTTCAAAAAGGGAGAGATACACTAAAAGGGAGTGACATGCCCCACTCTACCTGTAAGCGCAAGTGTGTAACCCTCTCAAGGAAGAAGGACACTAAAATTGATCTGTACCTAAATTTTTTCAAGTCACCTTTCTTGCACTTTGTCAGTTGCTTCTTCATACTGTGAAGAACCCCGTCACACTAGTTAAATACCCAGGGCTCCATGCACTCCACTACATACTGGAAGTAACTCTGGAGGGCCATGTGAGGAGATACACTCCCTTCCATACATGAGATAATGAACATGATAGTCTGTAGGGGTAAATCCCGGACACCCCTAATGGAAAATTTTCCCTTTTTTTTCGTAGTCTCATGATCACAATACCGACAAACATACTCACTCATTTGTAAATCGACACCTCTATCACCTGTCAATGTTGCATGGGATCCATGGCGTGATAATACCATCAAAAAATAGATATCCTCAATATCTAGAGAGAGTGTGTGGTCTCCCACATGAAAAACCTGTTGATCCACATCTCACATGTGGACTAAGTACTCAAGAAACCTTAGTTTGGCCCTCATACCCTGGATCTTGAAGAACGTCAAGAGCCCACATTGCCCGAGGGCATTAACTATTCCTGGGTGATTCTCGATGATGTAGTAATCCTTCTCATGTTCCCTCTCCCTCCTCTCCAACATTTTGACAGTCAAAAACCTGCATTTGAACCATAGGGAGAAGTCAACATATTTATTTCACTTCCTTGGAAATTTTTATTGGTTGAACGCACATAAAGAAATTTTGATTTTCGCCTGCTGCAAGTGAAGTTTTATACGCAGTGAAAAACCTCCACAGGTGAACCAAAGGCTGCGTGTGAAAACCTATGGTTTCCACAAGGCCCAATATTTGTCACCTGCAATGGGCCCAATGCACACCTACCGACCTAAAATACAACTCAAAAACTATTTTTTAACGAGTGAAAAAAAAAATTAATCCATGGAAAAGAAAGAGGACATGAAGATTACCTCTTTAGCGGAAGTCATTAGTCTAATGGTTTCTTGTGCTTCCTGCAATTGACAGAGGAAGTTTGAGGTGAAAAAGGTTTTTTTGGACAAGTTTTGGGTAAAATGACAATGGAATGGTAAAAAAGAGTTTTCACCTATATTTATTCATTTTGTACTGTTTCATTGATATTTTATATTATTTTATTCATTTTATCTAAAAACATAATGTTCTTATGGTATTGTGAGTGTTGTAATTTTTTCACAGATGAATGATATTGGAGCTTGAACAATGAAATACAGATGCCTTTCTTAATTTGTTTTTTACGTTTGTCACATGTATAAATACTTTTTAGGTTTTTTAGAAAAAACCTCGAGCTTAGTCTTTGTTCATTCTCGTGCTCATAAATCAATGAGAATGTAACTGAGTATACTTTTTTCGACTTCTCCTACTCGTCGTGGTAACACGAAAAATGAAACCTATGGAGTATCCTTTAAGATCTTTTCACACTCTGTAAAGAATGAAAAGATTGCCAAGCGACCTTGTTCTTTTCATGCTTGTAAAAGTATTTGAAGAAAATGTTCGATGGGAAGTAGGTTATCACTTTTTCAGTCTCATTGAACTAATTTATGAAAAAGGAACTGAGAGAGTCCTCTTTAAGTGTTATTCAGACTCTCTAAACATGAAAAACCCTCGAGTTTTCTCTCTTTGGACTTGTTAAAAAAACATCGAAAGAACTATATGGAACCAAACCACTCCTTCTTAGGGTTCATTAAAAATACTCAAAGGGACTCATCCGAAGGATGAGCTTACATCAACAAGCATATGTTATCCTCCTCTAGTTTGCGTAAAAATAAAGAGGTACTCGCTAGAAATGGTGGGGGGAATTTTGGGAAAGAAATGTGTCTCTATATTTGTGTTAGTGGTAATAATAGTCGTTCTTGAACATGAAACCCCCTTCATCATTGGATCTGGGTTGGGAAATCCATTTTTCTCTTGTCTAGCCTTCCACTAGTTTATATATTAGGTCATCCTTGTGATATAGTGGGAAAACCCCCCTACAGACTACAATAGGGTTCTAAAGTGAAGACAAATCTAACTATCTAAAGTCTCCTACTTTTAACCACTATCTCGAAAACACCCCACATTCATATATAAATTACAAAGTCTAGGGATCCAGTAGTCTTACTTTAAACTCTGTGTCTGGTGTTGATCCCAATCCGTTTGGTCGCTCCTCGAATTAAAATATCCTCCCAAGGCTGACTTGCATTCACCAAAAGACAAACAAGAAAATGTGAACAACCATTCTATATATGGATTAATGGGTTAGATGTCATAACAAAATGTAAATCAATCATACATATTAAACACACCATATGGCAGGACAACAAAAGTACTTCTTTATATTAATATCAGAATGTCACTTACAAAATGAGATCAGTGACTTCTCCTTGAACCTGTTCCTAGGATCCTCTTCACCAAGATCCAACTGCTTCTACATATCCTTCTTCTCTCACACTTATCTCTAGAGAATAGGCATAGGTTTATGGATGAGGAAAAAGGGCAAGAATGGGGAATTCTGGCTCAAACTCACAACGTGGCTGCAAATTCTTGGGGAAAGGGGGGATTAGGAAATGGTCAGAGTTTCAATGCTCTCATTCTTATCCTCAGAATGGGACCCAAAAACCTTATTTTATATGCCAAAAATATAGTTATTCAGTTGAGTGATGGGCTATGGGCAGTCAATTGGTTAGGAAACTAACGAAAAGCCCGTATTCCCTTGCAACTTTTTATTTTTTGAAAATTTTGTGGGTATACACAGGTTGTAATGGTGTAACTAGAGTATGTATGTAGGCAATAATGGTGAACACATCATACATACGTAGGCAGTAGTGGTGCAGGGCAAGTACATTTTCAAAAATGTGTTTTTTAAGAAGAGCTATTCAGTATTGTCTTGGCAAGAATAGTAAGTAAGATGGTCTACTGCTAGGTATGCATGTTTGGTGAAAATTAGGGTTATAACAGATGCCCCCTAATGTGTGAGATCATAAAAGCATATGATGGATGAAATACATTAAAAATATTTACCAATGTACGAAGTGAGTGAGTCCGGGACCAGAGTTCGGGAGGTGCCATCTGCAAAATAACAATTGTCTCACCGAGGCGGGCATACCCATGCTCGAGATGGAATAAATCATGGATGCCAATCAAATACACTACAGATACATGTCATATAACTATATAAAGTGTATCCATGAATAACACAGAACATATCTACATCTCAAAAACAAAATATATACATGAATAATATCCATATTCAAGAAGAAAACGATGCCTGATGGTTGGAGATGATGTCTTCAGAGCTCAAGAAACAAATTCAATATATTCTAAACTTGGGTAGGAGTGTAATGTGAGTGTACATATTCACTACCTAGAGGTCTTCGATAGCTCTTCGGGGATTAGATAGGAGGATCTCAGTGATCAGGGAGAGAACTTCATTGATTTTGAACAAAGACATTGATTGGACTTTCAGGATGGTTGGGCATGAGGAAAAGAGAGAAACTGCAGAAGGGACGACTCAATTTGGGTAAAAATCCCCTTGGAAAATAGCATGATAAAAGATGAGACTCGGGCAACATGACATTGACATAAGTTCACGATGAAGGAGGCAACACAAACCCTCCATATGTTTGGAAGAATAACCAAATGGAGGAGGACACAACTCTATGTTACAAGAATAGCTCCCCAAGGTCATATTAAATCCCAGATATTGATGAAGAAATGAAAGGATGTTCTTTTTCCAAGGGCGACTCATTGTGCTGCCATACAAAGAAAATACTTTTCCCATCCTCTTTTTGGGGTATATTTCATTTTTTTGTCTTTTTCAATATTTTGAAAGCTTGAAAAAGAATTAAAGAATGATACATTACAAAGGAGGAATGAGTGTCGCAAACATAATAGTTCCAAGTTCAAGGAATACACTGATGCTCAGAGTAAGGAAACATGTGCAGGAAAAGTACACTCAAAAAATTCCTCGATGGGTCAAGGTGTCAAGACGTAGAGGAAAAGTGATACAAGGCTTGCGTATAAGGCATGCTTCAAAGGTTTAGTTGAGAGGAACATGGAGTCGGCTTTATGCAAAATACATAGGAATGAAAATGTGATTAATAGGACATAATGATAACATCCTTCAATGTAATTTTAAACGAGCCCAAAGAAGGTAAGCTCGGTGGTTTTTCATTTTTAATGAGTCTGAAAAAGCACAAAAGAAGACTCCACTAGGGTACCTTTTTCGAATATAGTCTATTCGGTTTGAAAAAGGCATAAATTATCACCTAAAAGACATCTATTCAAAACCATTTTAATGAGTGTGATAAAGACAATATCACTTGGAAATATTTTCAATTTTAAGAAGTTTGAAAATAGCTTAACTATGGACTCGCTGCCTTTCTCTAGATTTAGTCTCCTTAGCCCAAAAAAGGTGAAATTTACTAAGGAGAAGTCTCTTGGAGAGATGAATCTCCCGAGGTGTGCCTTTTTCCTCCTTAATATACAAGCCAAAAAAAGGGGTAAAATCATGCCAGTATATGTTTTTCTGAACCAATTAATGAGTGTGAAAGAACAGGGTCACTCAACGATCTTTTCAATTTTAAGGAGCTTGAAAAGAGATTAACTATGGACTCCGTAATGGATGTTCTTCTGGACCGGTTTAGCAAGTGTGAAGAAACAAGCTCACTTGATGATCTTTTCACTTTTAGGGAGTCTAGAAAGAGATTAACTATGGACTCCGTGGGGGTCCCTTTTTTGTAAATTTAGTTCCTCAGGCCCGAAAAAGGGTTAAACTTATACCTGAGAATACTCTTCTAGCGAACCGAATTTCCTACAATATACCATTGTTTATACAATTAACTATACAAACCGAAAAATGGGTAAACTATCGCTGGACAGATGTGCCTTCAAATTTTAGTTTGGCAAGTGTGAAGGGAAAAAATATCGCTCGACAATCTTTTCATGTTTAGAGGGTCTAAAAGGGGATTAAAAGAAGACCCGTTTGTTTTTTTTTTTTTGGAGTCCCAAGGGTTAGGCCAAGAGTGAAAATATATCAGACATATGAAGGCTCAAACTCGTAATCAAGACAAGACTAAGAGGACTCCTGAGCCTAAATTCATTAGCGATGACATGGACACAAAAATGCAACCAGGATCTACCTAGGGCATCCTTGTGAGGGTAGTCTCCACCACTAAATTATGACATTTCTAGAGCAACAATGACAGTTCCGTGTCACAATTCGGTGGGGTTGATCCTGTGGTAAAGAGAAAAAGACAATAAGGTGCAACAAGTGGAGGTGGAATCCTAACTTAAATGCACAAAGTTGGAAAAAATGAATTTTCACCAAAGGACCATAAAAGTGCCCCAACTCCCAAAAATTTCTCTGAACCAAAAGTAAAGTGTATCGTAACATCAAATGAGAAACTCAAGAACCATGTTACATATTTTTCAAGCAAGAAAAAATGACAACGGGGGTAAAAAAATTACAAAAATATCATTATCACCATTAAAAATTGAGAATTGACCAAAAATCTAAAAACACCCCTTTATGAAAGAAGTTGATTTCGAGAGCTTCAGTGGACGAAACAAACTTCCCCTTGGACCAAGTAAGTACAATCTAGTCCCTTTTGCATTCCCAATTTTCCTTTTGTCATTTATTTTTATTTTTTGGAGGGGCACACACCTTTAAAAAGGTTCTCCCTATGTGTACGTGGGCTATCCAAACACATCTTGAGTATGTACGTGGGAAGTGAAAATTCATCTTACGTTCATACGCGACTGTCCCCAATACAACTCACGTACATCCTCCAAAATATGAAAATTTTGAAAATGCATCATTTGAATCTCCTTTGAACTTGTCATTTTGTATGATGTATGTCCATTGGAGAGAGATAGAGAGCATGAGGACATTGATTCAATGGTCGAGGAAGACCCTGTTGTTGTCGCTACATTAAAACAATGCGGGTTGTGGAAATTCTTTCAGTGTACACTCATACAGGCACAACCCAGGCTGTCGAATGCCTTGGTGGATTAATGGCACCAAGATGCAAAGGGTTTCATGCTCGAAGGATAGTCGTTGAATCTAACAACTGAAGATATTTACTTTTTAACTGGCCTCTCGAGGAGAGAGGAACCAATCAACCTTCGTGATTTTCCTTCTGGGCCTCACAACATTTCCAAGTTGATAGAACTACACTTGAGGTCAGAATAGATAAAGTGGGTTCTGAGGTGTCGATCCACAAAATCACTAACCTATCATTGAAAGTGATATTTTTAATTATTGGGCGGATCACTAGATCTATAGCTTTACATCAGGCCTCCCAGGCACAGATGCATTGCATAGTACAATGCTTAAATGCACGATTGTTCGATTGGATTACAACCATGATAGAGTGCATGAAGAGAAAAATCATAGAGTGTCGTGGGAGGAACAACAAGAACTTTGGGTTCATGACTGTTATTTTCTCTTTCTTCTTCGAGAGGGTACCCAGTCTTAGTTCCAGAGAGACTATACCAGGGCATGTGGCCCCTTCCCAGCAATGTGCAGGTGGGCAGATTTTTTGCCACGACACGGGGGAGGGAGGACCATCGAGGCCTTCTATGATACATTTTTTGACTGGTGGTCTTGACATATTCTGGTTATAGATAACTAACCCTATGTTGGGATCAACTTCTCCAAAGATCCTGACATGCTTGTACCTCTTGGAGTGGAGTGAGGAGAGTTAGGTACATTTTTCTTTAAAAGTTTTTCAATTTTTTATTTCTTTTATATATATCATTTTTTATGTGTACCAAAGCACCTAAAAACTATGTATCTATTACGTCCAAATGTGGGACCAATGCATCCAGCTGATTTTGTGTGGAGCAGGTGTCATCCATGACCAGAGGCAGTAGTATCAGCCGCCAGACTAGCAACATCAGCGGGTTTACCTCCAACCAGAGAGGCTGAGAGAGTTTTGAGATGAGTGGAGCAGAACCTGTCCACACTCACTCATACTGTGCCTATGGCCAAGATCAAGTATCTGCTTCCATCTATGCAGCCTCACGTTTTTGGGGTTCCACGGACCTGGTTCCAACTATTTCGGCGTTTGGAAAATGTTGTAGTCCACTATGACAGGGCCAACCGGCCTCGTACTTAGCTTAGGGTGGACCATTTTTTGTTTCGAGGGCACTCTTTGTATATTTTTTAGGGCATAAGCCTCGTGTTATATACCTGACTCTTTATTTTTTTAGGCAATTGCACAAACCTATGTACTCTAATACTTTTGATATATATATATATAAAAAATATATATATATATATATATATATATATATATATATATATATATATATATATATATATATATATAGATATATATACATATTTTTATGTCTTATGGGTTACATTTATTTACAAATGTATTTACATGTGTATGTGTGTGCTTTTATTTACATGTGTGCAATATGCCAATCTAATACTTGATTAGCTAGAGTATCTGTCATTTGATTCAATCTCCCAGGAACATGGATATATGTAATGTAATCAAAACAATGTTCTAAGAGTCTTACCCTAAGGAATCATCGATCTAGAGTAGGATCGTAAACGTGGTAAACCCCATTTAACTGGGACAGAACCAATTATGAATCTAGGTAGACCCAGAGTTAAGAGATACCATGTGAGAAGGTGTCACAAACCAACTCTATTATTGCATTGTATTCTGTGACATTGTTTGTGGCATCCCCTAAACAGATACCTCCAAAAGATAACCACTAGCCTTGATGTGTGAAAATCACCCAAGATACAAAAGGAAGCCTCTGATTGTGTTGGCTAGCACTGTCCTCAAATCCAACGAACACATCTGATTCACTTGACATATGCCATAGTGAAAATATGGCATCAAAACGACACGTCCATAAAACTAAAAAGACAAAAACTAAAATATGTATAAGAACTATACTTATGTATAAGAAATCACCCAAGGAGGCCCACCTATGAGTAATACTTCTTGATATAGAGCCCATTTCTTGGCTCCTCTAAAGCATTCCCTTCAAAATCAACCATATGATAAGTGCCCTTCTTTAAAAATTTCTTCACAATGAATGGTCTGAACCACACGGGCTTGAACTTTCCTGCCCCCAGGGGATCCTTCTCTTAGTCATAGACCATGACAAGGTCTCCTTCAAACAAAATCCCAGTATGAATGGATTGATCATACTGACATTTGACTCTTTTCTTGTGATCCTCGTTAGCCAAGGTTGCATCATGTCATTTCTCATCGAGTTGCACAAGATATAATAAGCGTTTCTCAAGCAGTGAAGTGTCTGGAAATAACTATACTGCCAACTTAAGAGATGGGGTATGGCATTCTATAGGAAATACTACTTCCAACCCGTAAACAAGTTGAAAAGGTGAGAACCAGTGGAAGTCTTTACAGACGTTCGATAGGCCCACAATGTCAAGTAAAACATCAAATGCCAATTTGACTTAGCTAAATTGATCGTTCGTTGTAGAATGGTCTTGAGCAACTTATTCACAACTTCCACCTGACCATTCGATTATGGGTAATAAGGTGATGAGTGTTCTTTCCTCAGCCCAATATTTGATGTTAATTAATACATCATTTTTTTCTGAAAGTGACTGCCATGGTTAGTGACAATCTCCTTCAGGACATCGAACCTTGCTATTATCTGATTAAATAAGAAGAGAGTTGTTGTTTCTCCATCATCCTTGAATGTCAGCATAGCTTCGACCCACTTGGTAAAGTATTCTATTGCTACGATGATATAATGGTGCCCTCTAGCTGAGGGGGCATGGGATGTAGTATAATCAATCCCCCACTTGGTGAAGGGGCCAATTGTGATGAATGGAAACATGGGAGAAGGATGTTCCCTCATATTCCGTGAGAAGATCTGACATAGGTGGCACTTCTTGACAGATTCAACGCAATATTTGATTAACGTCGGCCAATAGTAGTTGACTCGTAGAATATTTTGGGTTGTTTCAAACCCATACAAATGGCCTCCACGTGATCTAGTGTGGTAGTTATTAAGTACGAGTTATTATTCTTCATGGGTGAGACATCATCGAAGGATTCAATCTATACCTCGATGATATAAAGTGTCTTCAAGAATAAGATAGTTTTTTTTCTGGATGGTGTATACGTCGACGCTCGTCATGAGAAGAAGAAGCAAGGCACTTAAAAGTATGGAGATAGACTAGTATATCTCCATACCAAGGATCTGAAGATGTGTTCAAAAACATGTCTCCTTTAATAGGAGAATATTTGAATATAACATCACCTAACTCAACCAGAAGTTCTGAGACGAGTTCTTCAAAGACCAACGACTTTTTGGATTTCGCCGAAACAAAATCCAAGTCAAATTAATGGAGGATAACTATCCATATTTTTATTTTTCTTTCGATTACGCATTGTGTCAACTCATATTGGAATGGATTCACAACGATAATGGTGGTGGTCTTGCGAAACATGATATAGTGACAGAACTGTTGGCTAGTATGAACTGTTTCCAATGCAAGTTTTTGAACATGGGAGTAGTTGAGTTCTGGTCCAAACATGCCTTGGATTAGGTAATAAATCACATTCTCTTCAATAAAATAATCTTCTTGAACCAATACCATACTGATGGTTGAATCTGCAATGACCAAATACAATAATAAATCTTTATTATAATTGGGTGGCCGAAGCAGGGGGGAAAACCTAAGGAAAATTTTCAAGTCTTTGAAAGAGTGTTGAGAAGATTTGTCCCAATGGAAAGGAATTCCCTTATTTAGTAAATGCATGAAACCTTTTTTTATCTCGACATAGTTTGTGATGAAATTCCAGAAAAAATTCTCTTTTCCCTTCAAAATCTGAAGCTGACGGACTGTGCACAGGGGAGGAAACTGAACTATTGCATCGACCTTTAAAGGATTGACCATGATCCCTATTTTCGAAACTATGAAACCTGAGAAATGAACTGACATCATGAAAAAATTGCATTTGTTTGGATTCAAGTGAATCCAATAGTAGATACATTGCTGAAATATAAGCCGGAGGTGTGTGGGATGATCATCTCTCTTTCAAGATCGTGACACTAAATCATCCATGTAAGCCTCGACTAGTTTTTTGAGATCATGGAAAGAAAAGGAAATGGCTTGTTGAAAAGAGTCTTGAGCAGTCTTCATACGAAAGGCATCTTGGGATAATAAAGTGTACCCCACAGACAGATAAAAGTTATTTTATGTTGGTCCTTGGGTTTGATTTGTATCTGATTCTATCCCGAGAAACCATCCATGAAAGAAAATACCTCGCACCATATGCATTCATCAACAATCTTGTTAATAAATGGAGTGGGGAAATTATCCTTTGGATTGGCCTTGTTCAAATCACGGAAGTGTGTACATACGTGAATTGTACCCTGCTTTTTGTTGACTGGAACGAGATTCGACACCCATGGAGTTAATTGGACGAGGTAGATGAAACCAACTTTGAGTAGTTTCTCTACTTCAGCCTAAATATTTGTCTCTTTCTGAGGATTAACCAGATGAAGCTTCTATCGGACCGGATTTACACCAGGGTAAGTCATGATTTCATGTTCAATGATTCTAGGATCAATGCATGAAATTTCCTTGTAAGACTAAGAAAAAGCATCGCAAAGTTCTTTAAATAAATCTGTATAGATTTGAATCTCCTCGGGGAAATAGTTTCATCCGATGAAGACATTCTCCATGACAAAAGAGGTTCTAGAGATATCAATAGGTACTTTCTTAGTGATGGTTTCCATATTATCCTCGGCATAAACTGTGTGCGCAGCTAGAGGATTAATAGGAAAAGACCTATCTCCAATCATAGTCAACACAAATTCTCCTGCCTCTATTCTTCCTAACTATGGGAGGAAGTATGATCTATGATGGAGGTCATGCTATGGTCTATCCAGATTTGTCAATGCCTCTAAAATCACCTCATCAGAGGGCAACACCAAGTCTAAGGAATTGATAGTGGCAAGGGAACCTTGAGCCCAGGCAAGATTGAGAACTAGATCTGACTTTGGTGTAGGAGTCGGATCAGGGTCGACTAAAGCTTGTTGGAATATAGAGTATGAAAATTCTACCACAAAAAAAGGCATGGATATGCCATGGGGCCCTATCTCTTCCATCATGGTTGATGGGGAAGGAAGAATCCACAAATCATTAATGTAAGTCGTATGGAATTATGACACTGAAAATATTTCAGCCTTAGGCTAGTCAGGGACAACCAATATCATTTTGATATCTCCAAAAAGGAGGAAGGTAATCAAAAGTACCCATGAGAGGTGGACACAAACCAACCCCCACGTTGACTATTTCAAGTTGTGGGTTATCAATCATAGGGACCGTGGATGCCCCTACTGAAGGGTGAGGTTTGGAGAAAGACAATTGATCAATGGTCATGATTCGGCCCTCATGTGGAAACAACAAGACCCAAAAAACTATGGAGACAACTGCATGCATGGCATATGTCTAACTCCTTCCTAACAGAAGGTTGTAGTCGAGAGGTGCATTGACCACTTCAACTTCGACACACATAGTCTTCCCTCCTAACTGCATGGGAAAAGAAGGAATGATTCCATGTGGTCTGAAAGAATGACCATTGAAAGTCGTGGAAAGAGTAGGTGAAGGAGATAGAATGGGTTGAACAATGGAATTCCAACATTCCAATGACATCATGCATGTCGATGCACCCTCATCAGCCACCATACAGAAAATATTATGGGTAGACGATTTCGTGGGGTGAGCCACTACTATCTGAAATGCGACATGGTATGGGAGACGAGGTTTTAAGTCAGTTGTATCAAGTGTGATAGTGCCTATATTACATGTCTTGGTGCATCCTAAGGCAGCTAACAGAGCCTTTCTCTACGAAGGGAAGCTCTGGAGGACCTCCAAAGAAGACATTGAGCAAGGGGTTTGTGACAAATCCTCCACCATAGAGTAGTTCTAGGCAGCCCTTGTGTTTGGATTATGTGAATCTTTCTTGAACGCCCCTTTTAGGATGCATGTCATTGTTTTACCTGTCATTCTCTCGATCTGGAGAGGAAGAGACAAGTTTTCAGTTTCTTTGTCCTTATCGACAGTATTTGGCATTTTGTAATCATGTTCCCTAGTAGCTATATGGGCTTCACCTTTCAACATATATACGTTCAAAGTTGAGGGATTGCTAGATGATGAAGGGGGTCCCTAACTACCCCCATCCGCATTCGCAGAGGCTTGAGTTCAATTTTTCCCATGTGAAAATGGGTTCGTTAACATTGTAGGATCCTATTGTGCCAATAACTTTTGGGCCTCCATGAGTCAAGGGCATAGGGGAGTTGGGTGGTCTTCAATGCAAAGGTTGCACAGATACTTCGACTTCTTACTCTCTATGTTTCCCCCACCAACATTATTGATGGGTTTCTTATCCCCCTTACCCTTCCTTCATTTCTTTTTCTTCCCTTCAATCTATTGGTGGGCCTTTGGGTTTGTCGATTTCACGTTGTGTACATCTGATGTCTAAGAAAGGGGAACAGTGGAACTAGGAGTTGGGATGGCCACTGTCTACTGTATTGACAATTGTTGCAATTAGTTTGACAATAGATCAATGGGCTTTGCTTGTGCTGAAACAACAATGTCGTCAGCATGTGGTCTAGACTTATGTCTAGTCTTATCAAGAATAGACCATGGCGCATATGACAAAACTTCGTAAAGAAAACCAAACTGAGAGTAAATTAGTTCTAGTTGTTGAGCTCTCATTATTGCTTCTTCCTTCGAAAAGACCCCTA
>JZKD02S1831550.1:613369-633301 GCA_000966675.3 Picea glauca | reverse complement strand
AAGTATTTAAAGGGAAAAATAAAAGTCTTGCAATTAAAATGTATTTCAATTAGTGTATTTTTCTAGAGTAATTACTTGTGTATGGTGCTAAATATTTTTATAGTGAGAATGACAAATGGAATCATCATTTAATATCCTATTATTTTTATATAGTACTACATCATTATATATCTTATTATTTTTATATAGTATTACATCATTTCTATAGTACGAAATTTTCATCTTGCAATCATGTAATGGAGAAGGTAATGATTGCTAGATAATAGTAATGAACAAATGCAAAACAATGGAATACAATAAATCCAAAGGAATAATGCTAACTAGTGATAGAGAATAAATGCAAAGCACTCATAGGTAATGAATGCTAAGTAACAACAATTGGACCAATTACTTCATGGTGGTTTCAAGCATGTAGAATTGAAAATGGTGGTTTCAAGCATGTAGAATTGAAAAACCGTAAATGATTTATGGTTTTGTTATGTCTATTTATTTAGTGCTAGAGTCGGAGGAAAATCGTGTCTAAATTTTAACTTACTTTTATACTATCAAAATTTCTCTAAAATTCTCAAGCTACTGTAAAACACTCTTGTAACCATTTAGTACCTGAATAAAATGTACTTTAGAGTGTGAGAGACTTTATATTGTAACCATTTAGTTGTTAAATAATACAGTGAATATGCTCTAGAGTGTGAGGTTTTTCTTCCCAAAGGGTTTTCCTTAGGAAATGATGTTGTTAATGGCTTGATATTTATTTTATTTGTTTGCAATTGTTTTTTTCTAAGTTTCTACACATTTTTCTCTCATGGATTAGTGTAGGAAGCGGATTTTGCACCTCTACTTCCATTCATTTGGTATCAAAGATTGATTATCTAGATCCAAGATGTCAGGGACACTGTTTTTTTAATCTAATCTTGGTTTGAGTGAGATCTTGCATAGAAGGAAATCTTGTTGCAAGGAAATGACGAGCATATCTAGATTAGAAATGGAGAAGTTTGATGGAACTAACTTTGACTTGTAGAAACTCAATATGGAGGATCTTCTTGTAGATCGAGACCTATGGGTTGTAGTATTTAGAACTAAACCCATTGGTATGAAAGATGAAGAGTGGGTGGTGTTGGAGAGAAAGGTGAGAAGCCTTGTTAGGATCTGTTTGAATGAATCATTATTATTGATCATTTCTGAAGAAAAAAATACAACAACTATTTGGAAGAAGATGGGGGATTTATATCAGGTTAAATACTTGGTTAATAAACATTTTATGTGGAAAAAAATGTTTTCCTTGAGAATGGGTGATGGTGATTCTGTATCCGAGGAAAATCATTGTATAACCCTTTTTTGTTCATTACCAGATTCATGGATCAACTTGTTAATGGACATTGGAAGCATTGTAAAGACATTGATGCTTTTATGAGGTCATAACTACTTACTCCTAGAGAAGGTGAGGCAGAAATATTTTGAATCCACCAATGAGGCCTTGGCTGTTCTTAGAAGATCAAAGGAGAAAGGAATTAAGAGAGAAAAGGGAAAATCCAAATCCCGTGGGAGACATGAATCTCCTGGAAAGTCCAAGACAAAATGTTGGAATTGTGGCAACACCAAGCATTTCGGAAGGGACATGAAGGAAGAGAAGAAGATGAATAAGAAAGAAAAGGATGATTCTAATGATGATTTTGAAAAATATTCTTAAGAGGATGGTGGAGATACCTTTTTGTATCTTTAGCAACTCGTGTAGG
This sequence comes from Picea glauca, assembly GCA_000966675.3. Taxonomy (NCBI): domain Eukaryota; kingdom Viridiplantae; phylum Streptophyta; class Pinopsida; order Pinales; family Pinaceae; genus Picea; species Picea glauca. Next base: position 631,568 of record JZKD02S1831550.1, on the reverse strand, counting down.
CCAAAGTGCATGTCTGATAAACTCTAGAGATTCCTTCCATATGACTTCCTATTGGCACTAGTTTTCAGTATGTTGATGGGGAAAAAAATGCCAATGTCAAAATGAGGAAGAATTGCTCGATGGTAGGTCCCAATTAGATCCAATCTGGTTTGAATATTAGCCTCCACTAGTATATGGGCACTACCGCTAACTAAATGAATTTCGCTCCGAAGAGAGACTTTTCATCAAAGCTAGGCTAAGTCCTAAATGCACGGCTATTCTAATATGATAATGCAATCCTACATTAAAACAAACTACATTCCTATTATACAATAGTAGAATTAATTACATGTATTTAATTTAATGTGCAAAACAAAAGTAGTTCAAATTTTACAAAATTAAATCATATCACATCCTTGTTTGCATGTAGATGTTCATAAGCATGTTCCTATAATTGAATTCATAATTCATTTATAACCATTTCCTACAAACCAAACGACAATTGAAAAGAACGACAAAATACAACATTTGTAGAAAACAATCACCAACATTGCATTATTGAATAAATGGATCATGAAGATGCCTTCTATTATCTTCCTTCAAATAAGTAATTCATTTTCAGGAATGCAACAACAAGCAGATAGATTTCCTATCCATCTTTGAGTCTGATATAGAATTATACAATATCCAAATTCGACTCTCCACCACCCCCCACCTAGGTTAATTTGAACTTCCTATATATTTGCAGGCGAACTATTGGCCTTCCTAATTACATGATTGTTCAATTACAACTTCCATACTCTTCCCATTCCCATTACATTTGGATTTTATGGAGCATAAATAAATCATTACATAATATTCCTTCCTACTATGATTTTCCTTGGGAAGGTGATAAACTCTAAATCTTTGGGAGTGAAGAGATTTCCCCCTGAAAATTTGGTCCAGATGATGGCTAACTACTGGTTCACCTATTCATTGACCGCAGACTGAGAAGAAGATGAAAATATTCTCCCAACCTTTCCTTTTTGGGAACATGAATAAGTATCTAACTCTAAATGCTTGTCTCTTTCCCGCAACAAGGTTTCGACTTGGCTATTTGTTTTGATATGGACATGCGTTAGGTTGAATTGTGTATTACTACCATCTCTTGATCTGCATCCTACATTCTCCGATGACAGTGCTCTGCTTCTTGTGAAAACAAGTGAAGTTCCTCGTTGGCTCGGTACTACAGAATCTTGATAGTTCCTCTTGGTGGAAATAGCTAGGAGAATGAGTACACTATTCCTACTGTTATGGATAAGAAATATTACACTCTCCCTATCTCTTTTCCAAACAATTAATTTTCCTTTCTCTTTGCTTCATTTTGTAATGTTTCAAGTGATTCCCATTTAAGGCATGAAGACGAGGCATGAGTGTTGTAATCGATGTCCTGTTTGGATTTTTTCGGTTTGAAAGGATATCTCTGTTATTAATAATCCAAGGTCCATATGATTTTCTATGAGTTGGCGATCTTCGATTTCTCCCAATCTTGTATTCCTTCACACGCCTTTGATATATCTCCTCATAATTTTTGTAACCTATGTGTCTTATGTGACCCAGGATATGGATGTTGTTCATCAAGTTTCGTGCATGGAAATTAGCTTCCTCTCTCTTTGCTGCTTTCTTCAATGATCTTCCAAGTCTTGAAAATCGAAAAACAATTATTAGCCCTTGTACTACAATAACTAATTTAATCTAGATCTATTCTCTGCTTGTCTGAGATTTCCTGTACTGTGTTTTACTTCTTTAATTTTATATGGATTTCATGTGCGTGAGATGACAGGTTGTTTGATACGTGTATAAGAGCAATCCTATCACTTCTCGTTAGTATGAAGGATTGCGATGTATACATGTGAGCAGGTTTGTAGGACTTAAGTTGATGCTTGATGAATATTGAACCATATATCATGTAGAGAACTCATTCCATAATTTCATGAGTCGTGGGGTTTTGGGATCACATGGTTTCATATGTTAGTGTTCATGTGGGGGAAACACATATATTCCTATTCTCTTTATTTGAAGTCTACTTCTGAAACTAATAATAACTCGGCTAGGTTTATTTCAGATCAGAGTAGTCTACCTTTCTTCCTTCTTTAAAGCAAATTGTTATCTTTGCTTGAGCATTAGAAGTGCCAAATCTGTTACGAAACGAGCGACAATCAATAGAAGGGAAAAGATCCAGACATGGCTAAACCTTCTCCCCCCGATTCCCCGCCAGATATGGTTCCAGCACTTTCAATCTCAAGATTCCCACCTTCACTCCGTATCTTTGATTTGCGAGGTTCGCTTCTTTGCTTCCTGCCAGTGGTATAAAAAGGTTCTTACTTTGCAAGTGAATGTTTCATGTCATTTCGAGTGCCTTCTCATCCTACATATATAGAGGAAAGTATAAGAATATATTTCATAAAAAATTTCAATTTGTTTCAATATTTGTTTACCATCCAACCAATTTGAGTGAACTTTGTTCATCCAAACTGATCTCATATTAGTGTGATATAAGGCAAGTTTTTTTTTCCTGATTTAATATTAGTGTCACAACCCTCATCTTTTAATATTACTTGAATGTGGAGGTCATGTAATATATCATGAGAATTAAGTTTGACGTATAGGAAAGATGATTGTTGTCTCATCGTAGTGGTCATATCTTGTGTAGAGTACCCGATTCATCCCACATAGTTAGAGGGTTGGGGTTGGTTAGAATAGAGTATCCCTTCCTAATTATATTTAGATAAAGAGATTTTTGAATAAAACTTCCTTCTCCTCCTTTGTTTGGGATCATCGAGAAAATCATTGATTGAGTAGAGGGTTTGTGTGATTGTTGTGATCAGATTTGTATCAGCTGGTGAAAATCGATTAAAAGAAAGGTAACCCATAGTCGTTCGGTTCCAAGAGAAATCAATACAAAGGTATGTGGGAAGAACGGGATGGATTGGTAGGGAAGGGAGACTTAGGCCCCAAATTGAAGTATTTTAAATTCCAAACTTTGAATCACCAAGAAGAGATCTCAATAACAAAGAAATATTTCCATTTCCACTTGATCATAGATTTGACAGATGAGCTTTGAATTGTTTCCACAAATGGGTTGTTACGAACAAACCACAGATGGTTTTTGGAGATGTTGGTTAAATGAGATGCATCACCATAAAATCTACACCACTTTCTCAACATCAAAAATCCAATGGAAAATATGATAATTGATTAAACTATTGTCGGGGTACCAAAACATTTTTTGACCATAGAAAGTTCCTCAAAGGTCTCAGTACTGAATGAGAACATGGACATTGATACTGGGTTTAATAATGTATGGCTTCCATGAACTCCTCAAATATTAGTGCCCTCAAACAATTCACATTTCTATCTAGGTAGGTCAAGGAAGAATATGTGAGGTCGAATTGTAGATAGGCTAGGTCATTAAATATTTAGGTTTTTTAGCTTTACATTTGTCACCAATTTTTGTGGATGAATATTTAGGTTTTTAGCTTTACATCTAACTACAATATTGACCCATAGTATTGTAATAAGCATGATCATCATTATGGGTACCACATAAATGTCAAATTCTCAAAATATATGACCTTATACCAAGCAAAGTTATCTAAAATATCATTTTCAATGAGCTAATAAATGGAGTAAATCTTAAATGAGTACTTTTATTAGCTCTGACTCAATGATGGGTCCTGATCATTAAATTACAATCATGCACATACATAAGTGTGTTCCTTGTCTCTTTGTTCCCGACATTGCTTCACTGTCAGCGAGCGTCCATAGTCCCGACGAAGTTGCCTCGATATCATATAAGCATATCCTCACTCCCAGTGAGTGTCCATAGCCCTGATGGGTTTAATTATACTTCCCACACCATTAATGGTGCTTTCAACTTCCCTTTGTTTTATAATATGATTTACCCTTTGAAGATTTAAATAAGCATTATGTGTATAATTGGGTGTGTGGGAAGTATGATGATACAAGAGTTAGTTTGATATGTTGCATACGTGCTACTCATTTTAGTTCATCCCATGAGCCTTGCTAGAGGATATCATAGTACAACTATTATGTTATATGAGGTGGATGGATCTCATAGAAAAAGATAGATATCTCTTCATTGTATGGATAATTAAACATGCATACCATAGACACCTGTGTTCCACCACAACTACAAATTGCTTCTTAATAATTTTAGACTGGGTGAATAAGATCTTCTCAGATTATGAAACCCATATGTCAATGACTTGTATAAATTTTCTTCAGTATGTTCAACCAGAGTTGGGAAACTCAAGTATTTAGGGGGGATCACCTTCCGCAACAAAGAATGAGGTGGAAGGGAATATTAACATTCAACAATAATAATTTAGCCATGCAGGTTGGCCTATAAGAAATTAGGTGAGAAGAACTTCCTGGCCACATTTATGGTGTATTGGTACATGCCAAAATATGAAATCAATCCAGAGATGTCAACACAGAAAGGTGAACTGATCCATATGACTTCTCTCTAATGGTGATGTATCCAGGGAAAGTATGTGTAGGGTCTATATGTAGATGAATGTTCCCTAATTAGGTTACTAGAAAAAAAGGTTCCCTTTTTCTTGTCACAAAAGTATTGGTAATCCTGAGATGTTTTGAATGGGGATCTGATAAGTGCGGGATAAAAATACATGAGGTTAATCCATTTTTTTGTTTGTCAATTCAAAAGGTACTAGACAAGGGAGAAGATAATATTTTCATTTGAAAACTTAATGTCTTGTTCCCCTTGCAAGGTAATATGATATCGATTATGATAATGAAGGATATGATTCCCTCTTCAATCTAGTTCTTTATTAGACAAAACAAGTATTCCAATAGAGGAAGAACACCTTCAATAACCACTCACACAACCAGATCAAAGATCAACGCACCGATGTTTTGACGTGGTAAAACCCCTATGGGGAAACATCCACGACTCCAACCAACGCAACCACTTGGAGAAGTTTATTAATGCAAAAGAAAAAGATTACAGAGAGTTTTTAAAAGAGAGTTTATCACAATCGATCATTGAAAAATGACCCTCCATGCTCTTTAAATAGAGATCATGAAGCAATCGAGTGCTAATCCATGCAACAATGGTCGTTAATATCGAGGAGAATAGCAACCGTCAGATCACTCTATGTCGGGAACATATCATGACCATTGGATTTCCTAACTAAAAATGCATACTAATGCATACTAAAGAAACAAACTTTTACCTAACAACAAATTAGACCAAGTAGATATTAACTAACTCCTAAGTGTCTAAATATTCTAACATCCCCCCTTAAGAACAACTTGGGATATGATTGAAGGATTTACAATAGAGACACAATAGGATAAGGAAGGAGGCATTAGAGCATATCCCCCCTTGATGACAACTTCTTGAACTCCTAACATAGAACGAAGTTTGGAAAAATTCTCTTCTGTAAGAGACTTTGTGAAAATGTCTGCAACTTGATATTTTGTAGGGAAAAAGAGCACTTCAATAACTTGATCAAGAATGAGATTTCTAATGAAGTGCATGTCTAGCTTGATGTGTTTAATGCGCTTATTTTGAACTGGGTATTTGGTGAGCTTGATGACACTCTGATTGTCTTACCAAAGGCTGGTTGGATGTTGCTTCTACAATCCAAACTCTGAAAGGATTTGTCGAAGCCACAAGGTTTCCTGACTTGCATTTACCGTTGCTTGGTACTCTTCTTCTGCTAAAGAAAGTGAAATAACCAATTGTTTCTTACAATCCCAAGTGACAGGTCCTGAACCAAGGATGAAAACATAACCTGCAGTAGAATTCTGATCATCATGGTCACCAAACCAATCTGAATCAGTGAAACCAACCAATAAAGGAGTCCCCCCCTAAACTATAATGTATCTCGAACTAAACTGTACCACAGACATAGGGAAGTATATTTTTAGTTGCTTTCTAATGACTTTCATGGGGTGTTTGCATATACCAAGCAAAAAGACCAACAACAAAGGAAAGATCAGGATGGGTATCAGTCAAGTATAAGAGGCTACCAACTAATTGATGGTACAAGGTGGCATCAACTTCGGGAGAAGTACAGGTGGCATCAATCTTGACTCTAGACTGGAAGGGAGAAGGGGTTGGTTTACAATATTCCATGTGAAAGTGACGAAGAAGGTTACAAGCATACTTAGACTGGGAAAGAAAAATTCCTTCATTGGTTTGCAAAGCTTGGAGACCAAGGAAATCGTGAAAAAATCCTAAGTCTATCATTTCAAATTTCTTCTTAAAGATGGTTTTCACATGGTTTAAGATTTTTGAGTCACTACCAATAAGGATAAGGTCATCAACATAAAGGACAAGGATCATGAGATGGATTCCTACTTTCTTGATATAGACATTAGGATCAAAATGACATCTAGACAATTCGATGTCAATAAGAAAGTTGTCCATTTTGGCATACCACGATCAGGGAGACCGCTTAAGACCAGAAAAATATTTCTTAAGGTGACAAACAAGGATAGAGTCATTCTCAACATATCCAGGAGGTTGTTCCATGTAGACTTATTCTTGCAAATCTCCATGCAAGAAGGAGGATTTAACATCCATCTAATGGACCTCCCATTTATGTGAGGAAACAAGGGAAAGAACAAGGCATATGGAATTCATTTTGGCTACAGGGGAAAAGGTTTCATTATAGTCAATTCCTTCAACTTGGGAAAACACTTTGGCAACTAACTGAGCCTTATGTCTGTCAACACTTCCATTTGGTGCATACTTAGTTCTGTAGACCCATTTACATTTGACAAGTTTTCTTCCTTTTGGAAGAGGTACAATATCCCAAGTATTATTTTCTATTAAAGAACAATACTCTTCATTCATTGTTGTATCCCAATATGGATGACCTAAAGCTTCTGCAAATGTCTCTAGATCACGAGTCTATGAAACTTGAGCCAAAAGAGAAGAGGCTCATTGGAACTATGAACGCGTCTGATGTTGATATGAAGGATCATTGATAAGATCACCAGCTGCTTCTCGTGTTGAACAAACCCATCTAGGAAGCAGTGGAGCTGGTGTTGGTTCAAGTTCAAAGGACTCATTTGGAGGAAGGTGAGCAGGTGGAGGTGGATTTTCATCCTCACTGTCATCATTTGAAGATAAAACGAGAATAGGAACAAAATAAGGGACAAGGTATCCACAATCGTTGAATCAGATTTGCAGGCCAAGATATTTTCATGAAATTTAACATCTCTTCTAATAATAATTTCATTACAATGTGGTTGAAGAAGTCTATAACCTTTGACATCTTCAGAATAACCAACAAATATACACTTCTCACTTTCAAGCTGCAATGCTTTCCTTTTCTCATCAGGAATGTGAGCCCATGCTATACTGCGAAATACACAGAAGTGGATTACATATGGTTTAATTTTAGTCCAAGCTTCTTCCAGTGTTATATTTTTAAGAGCGTTTGTGGGAGTGCGATTTACTATGTAATTTTCATAGTTGATGGATTCCACCCAATACTTTAGACTTAATCCCTTAGATTGGATAATACAATTGGCCATTTCTTTTAATGTGTGGTTCTTTCTCTCATCAACACCATTTTATTGTGGTGTATATGGAACATTGTGTTGCATTTGGATGCCCTGTGTAGTGCAGTAACTTGTAAAATTATTGTTCACATATTTTCCTCCATTATATGTTCTTAACCTTTGAATTTGATGTTCAAATTGATTTTCTACAAGGGCCTTTTAGGTTATAAACTTGTCAAAAATGTTTCTCTTAAGTTTTAAGAAGTAAAACCAATTACATCTGGAAAAGTCATCAATGAAAGTTAAGAAACACTTGCACCCAGAAAAAGAAGGAGAAGAAAGTGGACCACACAAGTCACTGTGAACACGATGCAAAGGGCTCGAGGCGTGCCAAGAGGCACATTTGTCAAAACAATCACAATGATTTTTGATCCAGATTTATGAGTGGAACAAAAGGAATAATAGAATGCATACAAAACACAAACATATGGAGAAAAACACCATATATCCAGTGAACAATAACTTCTATTGAATAAATAAAATAGGATAAAACTATAAAACTCCAGAACTAGAAACAACTTGCTTGAATGGTGGTAGCTATCTCTGAGAAGAGATGTGGCTTGCTACACACATCCGTCTAAGAATAGTGATTACAACGAGGCTCCATAGGAATTTTTAACATTACTCATGAATGCAAAAACCCTAGACATCCAAAAATCTAACCCTAGGAGGTGAAACGCCAAAAATTATGTGGGCCTCGATGGGTAAGTTGGTACCTCAAATTCCTGGGGTCATAAATTTTTCATACGATCTCTGTTTTAGGCATGTGATAGCCCATTTAGAAAGGTATTTTTGAGAAATACACATTATGCCATCAAACTCTAACTTCTTCTACATTTTGACTGTGGCAAGCCAAAAAAACACTGTTTAGGGCCCCAAAACGACCCTGGAAGTATAGAAAGATGTGCTGACATGAAAAATTCCAAAATAAGCTAGTTAGATTAGGTGGGAGGCCACCAGTATCCACCTATAATATGTGTATGGATTCAAGCAACCACGAAAGTGTAGAACCCGCAATTACAAAGAAGTACATAAGAACATGTTGAACTAAAAACTGTAAAGAGGAGCCAGTTGTAATAGGTGGGTGGCCACCAATATCCACTTGGATCGGTCCTCCCCTCTTAGGAAGCAATGGTATCCATTGCATTGATTTCCCCCATTAGGTGAGGAAACTTCTGCTGAATTTGGCCTTGGGTGAGCCACTTGCCTTGGTGTAGGAGCTGACCTTCCTTGACAACCCAACAAAACTGGATCCTCTGCTGGGGAGTTCCCTTGACCTGTGTGTCCACTATATGATCAGTGGATGCATATTCCATGCAGTCAGGTTTGAGTTGTGATGGTGTCAACTATTCTACAATCTTTGAGGTGTCCAATAATGGTGGAAAATATGGTTGAAGGAGGTCCACATTGAACACTGGGTGCAAGCCAAGGAAGGGTGGAGTGTTGAGCTCAAAAGCATTGTTACCCACATGATTGGTGATAGTGGAAGGCCCATAGAAAAGTGGGTGAATCTTCTGATGGGGACCTGTAAGGCGCTCTTTCTGCAACTATAACCAGACCTTGTCTCCCACCTAAACCTGGTGTAGTACCCGGTGTTGATCATGTCATTTCTTGTACTTCGCATTGGCTTTCTGAAAGATCTCATGGACATGTTGGCAGATGTGTTGAATATGCTCAATGAATCTGGTGGCTTTGTTGGCCTTAGACTGAGCATGTGAATATTCTTCCTGTGTGGTTGCAAGAGGTAGTGCAACATCAATGGGACCCAAGGGTTGGAATCCCAGACCTAATTGAATTGGGATATGGCCGGTGGAGCTATGGAGAACTCTGTTGTAGTTGTGTTGAACATAGGGAATAATATTATCGCATGTATGCAGATGCTTAGACTTGTACATGCGTAGGATGTGCACAATCATCCGATTGACGACCTCTGTCTGGCCATCAGTTTGGGGGTGGAAAGCAGTGGATTTAGTGAGCTTGGTGTCCAACAATGACCAGAGACTTGACAAAATTTTTCAAAGGAACCTTCTTTCCTGATATGAGGTGATTGTCTATGGTATCCCAAAATGGACCCACACCCGTTCGAAGAAGGGCTTGGCAGTATTTTCTGTTGTGATGCTCTTGTTGTAGGCTGTGATAATGGCTATCTTCGAAAACTAATCAACCAAAAAAAATAAACAGTCATTTCCGTGCTTGGTGGACGAAAGGCCATACATGTAATCCATCAAGATGGATTCCGAAGGCCTGTCGGGAGTAGGAAGAGGGGTGTATAAGCCTTGCTTCTTGATGGATGGATTGGAAATGACACAGGAAGTGAAAGATTTGATATATTTGCTGACGTCTTGTCGAAGTTTTGGCCAATAATTTTTTTTTGTAGAACAACCATAGTTTTCTCCACGCCAAAATGTCCTACCATCCGACTGTAGTGAGCCTCCCAAATCCGCTTTGCATGCTCACTTGTGGGAAAACAGAGGTGGCCGAGATGGAATAATATTCCATCCTGGATGTGAAAATCAGTGACATTTTCTCCTGTACCCAAGAGATGATAGGTGGTGACGAAGTCAAGGTCATGATGATAAAGTTGGGGCCACTCAGATGCCTCATGCCCATAGGAATGGAGCACTGTGGTGAGTGCAACAACGAGAGGGTGACTAAGGCAGTCAACGACATGATTTATGATCCCTACTTTATTCTTTAAGATGAGATGGAAATGTTGTAGGTATGTGGACCAATTTTGATGGTGGTCGTTCTGCAACCTCCCCTGTGTCTATATGAACTATAGAGGCTTGTGATCAGTGTGGATGATTGTCTCCTTTCCCATAATGTAACGTTTTTATTGATTATATTCTTGCACAATGGAATATATTTCTTTTTCATAGGTGGGGTATTTCCATACAATATCTGAGAGTGTCTCACTATGGTATGCTACTAGACGACCATGTTGAGTGAGAACTATGCCAACAACATAGTCAGAGGCATCAGTCTCAATCTCAAATGTTAATTGTATATCAATTAAGGAGAGTACTGGAGTTGAGCACAAGTGATTATTTAGATCATCAAATGATTGTTGTTGTTACTTCCCCCATGCAAACTTTTCCTTTCCACCACCCTTGGTTACTTGGCTGAGGGCCCATGCAATATGGGAGAATCCCAACACGAAACTTTGGTAGAAGTTGGCAAGTCCCAAGAATCTCCAAAGCTTGGTTAGTGTGGTTGGGGCTGGACCATCATGAATGAATTGGATCTTAGCTGGATCCACATGTACCCCATGCTCATCAACAATATATCCCAAGTATTGGACCCTGTTCATGCCAAAGGAACATTTTTCAAAGTTGGCATATATCTTGTGCTGCTGCACAGTGCCCAAAACCCTAGTGGATATGCTGCATGAGCTCCTCCTAATTTATGCTGAAGATGAGGATGTCATCTAGATATACCACCAAAAAAGAGTTGGTAAAGGGTATCAATACATCATCCATCAATCTAGTGAAATTTGTTGATGCATTTGTTAAGACAAAGGGCATGAACAACCATTTGAAGAGACCTTCTTTAGATTTGAAATTTGTCTTCCATAAGTTGGTTCGATGGGAACTTGGTGGTAGCCAAAATTTAGGTCAGTCTTGCTGAAGAAAATTTCCCCCTTGAGTTGGTCAAGAAGGTCATCAATTCGGGGAATTGGGTACTTGTTCCTGACCGTGATTTTTTTTAATGCTATGTAATCAATGCAGAGATGCCATGTCCTGTCTTTCTTTTGCATCAGTACAATCAAGCTTTTGCAAGGGAAGCAGTTGGGTCAGATGTGACCATTTTGAAGAAACTCTTATATCTGGCGCTTGATCTCATCATTTTCCATCAACGAGTGACGATAGACTGGTTCATTAGGTGGCGAGGCACTGGGGGTCAGATAAATTGGATGCTTGAATTGGCAGTGCATTGCTACCTTGGTTGGTGAGGAAAATATGTCTCTGTACTCTTCCACTATCCCATCCACTTGCTTCTGCTGCAAAGAGAGGCTCTGTGTAGAAATCATAGATGTGTCAATGACCTTCTGCTTACTACGATCACAGATCACAAAGAAGATGAACTTCTCGGTCTGTGAAATGACCTTACTGCATTGTTTAGCAGAGATTAAAGAAAAAACAGTAGGCGACGCTACCTCTGGTATCCTGTACAACTGTCTACCCAAAGTAATAATAACACTGCGAGGTCTAGACTCATACACAACATGTCGCTTCCACAAATATGGCTGACCTAAAATAACATCACAAACTTCAAGGGGAGAAATATCACACAATACCTCATCTTTGAAAGGCTTGACATTGTAGGGCAGGCGACATTGTTGGTTGATGCAGAGATCACGTACTCGACAAAGCCAACCAATGGTGTAGGGATGCGGGTCTGGTGCTATTGGAAGGTCCACCCGATTGATGACCTATGCTAAAATCAGGTTCTTTTGACTACCTCTATCAACAATGAAATGCAGTGGAGTTCCCTTTACCCACATCTATGAGTGAAAAAGGAATTCCCCTTCCTCTGGTTCGCTTGGTTGGACTTTGGTGGTAGGGAAAATGGAACTGGGTTGGGAATCAATGATCTTCTTCCCACTGTCTGAATTTTATTCAGAGCCAGAATCATCCTTTTACTTGGAATATTTCAGCTCGACCACTAGTGACTGCTTGGAGAAAAATTCTTCGGTGTTGTGCCAAGGGATTTTATGGTATTCACACCATTTTCCCACCTCCTTATTCAACTTCTCATTACCCTTCTTGGGTTGTGGCTTGGACTAGTTGTCCTGAGAGAGACCATATTTTCTCTGTCCCTTGTTTTGTGGTTTGGGGCCACCTTTTCCCTACTTTGGCTGTAAGGAGTTTGCAGATCCAAACTCTTGCCTCTTCTGCTTAAATTTCTTCTCGGTCTTGAAAACATATCTATAAGCCACACCTAATGATGCGATTTCTAGAAACTCCATTTCTGTTTGAATGTATATATGCAGAAAACCATAGTATTTGAGCACCATATGTCATTCAGAGTCTTTGATACCCAATTTGGTGCATAGGGTATGGAAAATATTGGTGAAATCAGGTACGGTCTGGTCCCTTTCTTGACAGAGTGTGGTCCATCTTGTGTACTGGTCCTCGTAGCTTCCAACATGGTAGTACTATTCGTTAATGGAATCCCTGAAGGAATCCCATGTGGGGGTGACCGAAAATATTGCAGATTCCTCTTTGGCCCTTTTCTCAGAGTAAGTATCCCACCGGTCCTTAACATGGGGGATGACCTAGAGGAGTGCACAAGTAATCTTTTCCATGTTAGAAAAATTGTGGACCAAAAGATACCCTTCGAGAAGATTCAACCATTTATCTACAACATCTGCATCTATCAATCCTTCAAATAATGGAATATAAAAATTTACTTGTACCTTTAAGGGGGTTGCATAGCCTCTTAATGAATATGTGTCTGATGTGGGCAGCCGCCGAAGGATCTGTGCAAAGTTGTCCATCATTTTGTTCCTTTGACGTCGTGCAAGGGCTTCCTTGAGAATTTTTTTAAAAGGATATCTTGCTCCATCATCTTTCTTCTCGTCCCCCATGGGTTGTTGTCGGGCTCGGCGTGGATGATATTGAAAAGGCTCGATTGGTTCGAGTCCCAAATTCTTGTACCCAGATCTTGTCGGGTACATGCACGAAGAAAAATAAATGAAAAGCAGAGTGCTCTGATACCACTGATCTAGATTTATGAGCAGAATGAAAGGAATAACAGATTGAATGCAAAACACAGAGATATGGAGAACAAAAATAGATATCCAGTGAACAATAAATTCTATTGAATAAATAAAATAGGCTGAAACTGTAAAACTACAGAACTGGAAACAATTGATTGATTGGTGGTAACTATCTTTGAGAAGAGATGTGGCTTGCTACACGCATCTGTCTGAGCATAATGATTACAATGAGGTTCTAGAGGAAATTTTATCATTACTCATGAATTCCAAAACCCTATATATCCAAAAACCTAACCCTAGGAGGTGAAAAGCCAAAAGTTATGTGGGCCCCGATGGGTAAGTTGGTACCTCAAATTCCCGGGGTCGTAACTTTTGCATACAACCTCCATTTTAGGCGCGTGATAGCCTGTTGGAAATTTCTTCTTGAGAACTACGTATTATTCTATCAAACTCAGACTTCGTTTATAGTTTGACTCTGGCAAGCCAAAAAAACATTGTTTAGGGCCCCAAAACGACCCTGGAAGTACAAAAAGATTTGCTGACATGAAAACATCCAAAATAATCCAGTTGGATTAGGTGGGAGACCACCAATCTCCACCTTGAATATGTGTAGGGATTTAGACAACCCCAGAAGTGTATAACCCACAATTACAAAGAAGTACAGAAAAACATGTTGAACTAAAAATTGTCAAGAGGAGCAAGTTGGAATAGGTGGGTGGCCACCAATATCCACCTGGATTAGTCCTCCCCCCTTAGGAAGAAATGGTATCCATTGCATTGAGTGCCCCCATGAGGTGAGGAAACCTCTGATGAATTTGGCCCCGGGTGAGCCACTTTCCGTGTTATAGGATCTGCCTTGCCTTGACAACTCGATAAAGCTGGATCCTTTACTGGCGAGTACCCTTGACATGTGTGTCCACTATATGATCAGTGGATTCCTTTTCCATGCAGTCAATGTTGAGCTATGTTGGTGTCAACTGTTCTGCGATATCTGAGGTGTCTAATAATGGTGGAAGATATGGCTGAAGTAGGTCCACATTGAACACTGGGTACAATCCAAGGAAGGGTGGAGTGTTGAGCTCAAAAGCATTTCTACCCACAACCTTGGTGATAGTGTAAGGCCCATAGAGAAGTGAGTGGATCTTCCGATGGGGCCCTGTAAGGTTCTCTTTCTACAAATGTAAGAATACCTTGTCTCCCACCTGAAACTGGTGTAGTATTCGATGTTGATCATGGCATTGCTTGTACTTAACATTGGATTTATGCAAAATCTCATGGACCTGTTGGTGGATGTGTTGAATCCTCTCAATGAATCTAGTGGCTTTGTCAGCCTCAGAATTAACATGGGAAGATTATGCCTATGTGGTTGTAAGAGGTAGTGAAACATTAATGGAACACAAGGGTTGGAATCCCAACCCCACCTAAAATAGGCTATGGCTGGTGGAACTATGGAGATCCCTATTGTAGCTAATGAACATAGGGAATACTCTCATCCCATGTACATAGATGCTTAGAGTTGTACATGCGCAATATGTGCACAATCATCCGATTTACGACCTCTATCTGGCCATCGGTTTGGGGGTGGAAAGAAGTGGATTTACTGAGCTTGGTGTCCAAAAATGACCAGAGACTCGACCAAAATGTGATCATGAACCTGTTGTCCTGATATGAGGTGATGGTCTATGGTATCCCAAAAGGGACCCACACCATTTGAAGAAGAGCTTGGCAATATCCGTTGGTGTGTTTGTCTTCTTGCAGGATGTGATAATTGCCATCTTCGAAAACCGATCAACCACCACAAATACACAATCATTTCCATGCTTGGTGGATGGAAGGCCAGACATGTAATCCATTGAGATGTATTCCCAAGGCCTCTCGGGAGTAGGAAGAGAGGTGTATAAGCCTTGCTTCTTGATGGATTGCTTGGAAATGGCACAAGCAGTGCAATATCTGATATATTTTCTGACGTCTTGTTGAAGTTTTGGCCAATAAAAATGTTTCTGTAGAATGGCCACAATTTTCTCCACACCAAAATGTCCTGCCATCCAACTATAGTGAGCCTCCCAAATCATCTTTGCACACTCACTTGTGGGAACACAAAGGTGGCCTAGATGGCATAACATTCCATCCTGGATGTGAAAATCGATGACATTCACTCCTGTACCCAAGAGATGATAGGTGGCAGCGAAATCAGGGTCATGTTGATAAAGTTGGGGCCACTCAGATGCCTCATGCCCATAGGAATGGAGAGCTGTGGTGAGTGAAACAATGGGAGGGTAACTGAGGCAGTCAACGTCATTATTTGTGTTCCCTGTTTTATAATTGATGTTGAGATGGAACTGTTGTAGGTATGTGGACCACTTTTGATGGTGTCCGTTCTGCAACTTCCCCTGTGTCTGTATGAACTGCAAAGGCTTGTGATCAGTGTGGATGATTGTCTCCTTTCCCATAATGTAATGTTTCCATTGAGGACATGCTTGCACAATGGAATACATTTCTTTGTCATAGGTGGGGTATTTCCGGATAATATCTAGAGTGTCTCACTATGGTATGCTATTGGATGACCATGCTGAGTGAGAACTGTGCCAAAAATATAGTCAGAGGAATTAGTATCAATCTCAAATAGTTGCTACAGATCATGTAAGGAGATTACTGGAGCTGAGCACAAGCGACGCTTCAGATCATCAAATTATTGTTGTTGTGCCTTCCCCCATGCGAAGTTTTCCTTGCCACCTCCCTTGGTTACTTTGTTGAGGGCCCATGAAATATGGGAGAATCCCAAAACAAACCTTTGGTAGGAGTTGGAAAGTCCTAAGAAGCTTTGAAGCTCCGTTAGTGTGGTCAGGGTTGGCCAGTCAAAAATGAATTGGATATTAGATGGATCTACATGTACCCCATGCTCATCAACAATGTAGCCCAATTTTTGGACCTTGTTCATGCCAACGGAGAATTTTTCTAAGTTGGCATATAGCTTGTGATGCTTTAGAGTGCCCAAAACTTGCTGGATATATTGGATGTGCTCCTCCCAAGTTCTTCCGAAGATGAGGATGCCATCTAGATATACTACCACAAAAGAGTTGGTGAAGGGTCTCAATACATCATCCATCAATATCATGAAAGTTGTTGGTGCATTTGTTAAGCCAAAGGTCATGACCAACCATTCGAAGATACCTTCTTTAGATTTGAAAGTTGTCTTCCATACATCAGTTGGTTCGATGGGAACTTGGTGGTAGCCAGACTTTAGTTCAATCTTGTTGAAGAACTTTTCCCCCTTGATTTGGTCAAGAAGGTCATCAATTCAAAGAATTGGGTACCAATTCCTGACTGTGATTTTGTTTAATGCTCTGTAATCAATGCAGAGCCGCCAGATACTGTATTTCTTTTGCACCAGCACAATCAGGGTTTTGCAAGGGGAGAAGTTGGGTCATATGTGCCCCTTTTGAAGAAACTCTTGGATCTAGTGCTTGATCACATCATTTTCCATCAGTGAGCGACGATAGACTGGTCCATTAGGCAGCGGGGCACCATGGGTCATATCAATTGGATTCTTGATTTAGAAGTGTATCGATACCTTGATTGGTGAGGAGAAGGTGTATTTGTACTCTTCCATGATCCTGTCCACTTGCTTCTGCTACAAAAAGAGGCTCTGTGTAGAGGTCATGGATAAGGAAACAACCTTCTTCTTACTACAATCACATATCACAAAGAAGACAAACTTCTCGGTCTGTGAAATGACCTTACTGCATTGCTTAGTAGAGATTAAAGAAATAGTGGTAGGCAACGCTACCTATGGTATCCTGTACAATTGTCTACCCAAAGTAATAATAACATTGTAGGGTCTAGAATCATACACAACATGTCACTTCCACAAATATGGTTGACCTAAAAGAACATCACAAAATTCAAGGGAAGCAATATCACATAATACCTCGTCTTTGAAGGACTTGATGTTGTAGCGTAGGAGACATTGTTGGCTGATGCGAAGATCAAGTCCTTGGAGAAGCCATCCGATGGTGTAGAGTTGCGCGTGCAGTGTTATAGGCAGGTCCAACCACTTGATGACCTCTTTTGAAATCAGGTTCTTCTGACTGCCTCTATTGAAAATGAAATGCAATGGAGTTCCCTTTACCCACATCTGTGAGTGAAAAAGGCATTCCCCTTCCTCTGGTTCTTCCGATTCGCTTGGTTGGACTTTGGTGGTAGCGACAGTGGCACTGAGTTTGGAATCAATGATCCGCTTCCCACTGTCTAGATTTGATTCAGATTTAGAATCTGCCTCTGACTCAAAAGATTCATCTCAGCCACCCGTTAATTCTTGGAGCGACATTCTTTGGTGTTGTGCCAAGGGATTTTATGGTATTCACACCATTTTCCTGTGTCCTTCTCCAATTTCTCATTACCCTTGTTGGGTTGTGGCTTGGACTGGTTGTCTTGAGAGAGACCATCTTTTCTCTATCCCTTGTTTTTTGGGTTGGGGCCATCTTTTCCCTTCTTTGGTTGTGAGGAGTTTGCAGATCCAAACTCTCACCTCTTCTGCTTAAATTTTTTCTCGATCTTGACAACATATCGATAAGCCAAACCTAATGATGCGATGTACATAAAATCCATTTTGGTTTGAATGTATCTATGAAAACAACCACAGTATTTGAGCACCATATGTCATTCATAGTCTTTGATACCCAATTTGGTGGGTAGGGTATGGAAAATATTGGTGAAATTTGGTACTGTTTGGTCCCTTTCCTGACAGAGTGTGGTCCATCTTGTGTACTGGTCCTCATAGCTGTTAGGATATTTAGACACTTAGGAGTTAGTTAAGATCTACTTGGTTTAATATGTCATTAGGTAAAAGTGTGTTTCTTTAGTATGCATTAGTATGCATTTGTAGTTAGGAAATCC
>JZKD02S1831550.1:524191-551358 GCA_000966675.3 Picea glauca | reverse complement strand
GACGATACATTTTATTCATTATATTCAATTTACATCATTTATGTATTACATCGCTTGTCTCTCATCCATATACTACATTTACAATATACGTCGCTAATTTGGGGTTTGAAAATGGAGATTTTACATTCTCCCCCCCCTACAGACTGCATTGAACTCAGTGCACATAACCATACAACTTACACATTGACATATCTAAAAACACTCAACACTCAGAACTCCATTGTTGGCTAGAAAACTCCATGTAAAAACAACTCTTTATGCAAAAACATGAATCTCAATTCTAGTCCCCCTACCCATACAAATTTACTCTCTTTCTATTGCTTGCTTGTCTTGCACTCTTCACCAATATAATTTTACTCATTCCCCATAATCTCAATAACTATGAGATATGAATCTCACACCCACTCTCTTACATGAATTTAATGATTGGGCTCTAGAACACTCAACAACTAATGGAAGATTCATGGTAATAATAATTTAGAAAGAAATAAGAAATGGGTTTTGGTTTAATAAACATGGGTAAACTTCCCCCCCATTGAAACCCTTCCCTCTTTTGTGGATACTTAGCCTCCAATATCTGTCTGTGTCCGTTTGTAGCTGGCAATACATTTTATTCATTATATTCAATTTACATATTTTACATATTACATCGCTTGTCTCTCGACCATATATTACATTTACAATATATGTTGCCAATTTGGGGTTTGAAAATGGGGACTTTACATTCTCCTCCCCCTACAGATTGCATTGATCTCAATGCACATAACCATACAACTTACACATTGACATATATAAAAACATTACATCAAAATACTTGTTAATTCTACAACTTAATGACTCAAGCAACAATTCCAACCAACAACTCTCTTTTCCCCTCAACTCACACCTTGGTTGGACATGAAATATTAGAGTTGTGGCTCCATAAACTCTAGCTGCCAAAATGGAGTCTTCATTCACTTATGTACAAATATACATTCAATTTTCTCCAAAATTTGAAATTTTTTATGAGTATCCTTCTTGCATGGCTTCCACGTGATCCCATGTAGTGTCTTCAAGACCATAGTTGGTCCATTGAACCTTTATCAAGATGATGGATTTTTTCATGAGCACTTTGAATTTTCAGTCCAAAATGCGCATTGGTTCCACCCAAAAATCCCGTTCATATTCCACTTGAATCACATTCTAATCAATCACATGATTAAGATCAAGTACATACCTTTTTAATAAAGAAACATGGAACATGTTATGAATTCTCATGGATGAAAGTAATTATAGGATGTATTCAAGTGCCCCTATCTTCTCTAAGATCTCAAAATACCCACAATGTCTCGCTTCTATCTTTGGGATACTTCCCAATTTCAACGAGCTTCTCTTGGCTTTAATGTCTAAAAGCACATGCTCTCCCACTTTGAATTCTCTATGCGTTCTTATTTTATCGACATAGTTGTTCTTATTATCTCGTGCAACTTTCAAAATCTTCTTGATCTTTATCATATGTTCTTCCATTTATTTTAATAATTCTAGCCAAATCATGACTCTGTATGCTGGGTTATCCCAACTTACTAGTGTGTTGCATTTTATGTTGTACAATGCTTCAAACAAGATCATGTTCAATGATTCTTGATACCCATTATTGTAACTAAACTCAAGTAACTGGATATATGTAATATACCAGATATAAAAAGTATACAGAACATAAATAAAATGCTAGAAATGGTAGAATAACAAGAATATAACCAGAATAATCACCACAATAACACTGAAATGATATAAGAATAACAACAGAAATAACACTTTGATTCTAAGAGAAATGTTCACGGGCCTCTTCGAGAGGGCAAACTCTAGTCGAGCAGAGCTCTATTACAATAATCTCCAAGCTAGGGTTCTCATACCCTCGACTCCTATTTATACTAAATATGTCTATCAAAAGAAGCGCCTAGAGGAAGATCCTTCTAGAAGTGAAAGATTCTATTAGGTCTTCTTACATTCGACTTATTCTATTTTATTGCAAGGCCTTATTAATATTGACCTTTATTACATCCGAATATATTGTTCTACCTATGTGCGGGTTAGGACCCTAACATGTCTGCCCCCTTAAAAACAACCTTGTCCTCAAGTCTTGAGATGTGGAAATTGTTGCAGAATGGTAGTTGGTTCCCAAGTGGCATCTGCTAGAGTTGTATCTTTCCACTGGATTAACACTTCCTTGATGGTTCTCTGAAGCAGGCGACGCTCACGCTGGTCCAAAACCGCTTATGGTTGTATCCAAATGAATCCTTCTTCGACTAACTCAGGAAGGTTGGTTTGAATTTGGCACTTAGTTCCGATCACCTTCTTTAAGAAGGAAAAATGAAAAATAGGATGTAGCTTTGAATGACTAGGCAAAGCTAACTGATAGGCCACCTGTCCCACACACTTGAGAACTGTATAAGGACCATAAAATTTGGGCGCTAGGTTCTGACAATGCTCGACCTTGAGGGAATTCTGCTTGTAAGGTTGCAGGCGAAGAAACACCTGATCCCCTTCTTCAAACTGACGTTTAGAGTGAACTTGATCTTCTTACTTATTCATGTGATCCTGTGCCATGATCAAATTCTCTTTGAGGCTATGGAGAATAGCCTCTCAAACTGTAAGTGTTTGGTCAACCGCTTGGACCTTCGAGACACCAGGTAAGTATGAGAGAACTGAAGGTGGCTTCTGTCCATATACTGCCTCAAAAGGAGTCATGCGTGTAACTGTATGGTATGAAGTGTTGTACCACCATTCAGCAAGGGGTAACCATTGAGCCCACTAATTTTTCTTTTCCGAGGCAAAACACCTCAAATATGTTTCCAAACACTTGTTGACAACTTCTGTTTGACCATCAATTTGGGGATGATAAGCTGTATTGAGATGCAATTGGGTGCCTTGTAACTTGAACAGTTCTTTCCAAAAAATTCTTATGAAAGTTGGGTCACGATCAGAAACAATAGAGTGTGGCATGCCATGAAGCTTGAAGACCTGATCCATGAAAATTTGAGCCACCGTGGATGTTGTAAATGGGTGTTGAAGAGCGCATAAATGAGCATACTTGGAAAGGCAATCAAAAAACACCATGACGACTGATTTATTTCTCGATTTGGGTAAGCCTATAATAAAATCCATAGTGATGTCCTTCCAAATAGAAGGTGGAATCGGGAGTGGTTGTAGTGTGCCCGGATATTTGACTGTTTCTCCCTTGTTGCATTGGTACATATCACATTCAACGACAAAATTATGAATGTCCTGTTTCATACCATCCTAGAAAAAAGAACGTTTGACCTTGTCATAGGTTTTGGTGAACCTAGAGTGCTCCGCTGTCGGTGTAGCATGAAGCTTAGAAAGTACCGTGGACTTAAGCTTTGATTGTTTACTTAAATACAAACGACCTTTGTATCAAAGCTCATCATGGAGCCAAGAATACCTGGGGGAAGCTGGAGCACTGGACTGCAATTGTTGGATCAACTGCGAACTTTTGGGATCTTGTAGCCATTCCTGGCGAACAGCTTGGAGCCAATCTGGTACAATGAAGGAAAGAGAAAAAATGGATCCTTCATCTTCATATTTGCAAGAAAGTGAATCCGCAACCACATTTTCTTTGCCTTTATTGTAAATGATATCATAATCATAGCCAAATAGCTTAGTTACCCATTTTTGTTGCTCCGGGGAGGAAATGCGTTGTTCCAGAAAATGCTTAAGGCTTTGATGGTTTGTCTTAATTTGGAAACATTGCCCCAGTAGATAAGGGCGCCACAAATCAACGGAATGTAGAATAGCCAACATTTCCTTTTCATAGATAGATTTTCCTAGATTTCTTTCAGAGAGTTGCTTGTTGGTAAAGGCCAAAGGCCAACCCTCTTGCATAAGGACAACACCAATTCCTTTCCTTGAAGCATCACATTCCAAGACAAAGGTCTTTGTGAAATCAGGAAGGGCCAGGACTGGAGTGGTGCACATGGCCATCTTCAAGGTTTGAAAAGATTGAGCAACAGTTGGAGTCCAAGTGAAAGAGTTATTTTTTAGGAGAGCAGTGAGAGGTGCTATAATCTTTCCGTAATTCTTAACAAACTTACAATAATAACCTGTTAAGCCCATAAATCCACACAATATTTTGAGATTCTTTGGGTGAGGCCGGTCTTGCATAGCTTCAATCTTTTTAGGATCCACCCTGATGCTATCCTTGCCAACGAGTTGACCCAAGTACTCTACTTCTGAGGCACCAAAAGCACATTTAGATTGTTTCAGGAAAAGTTGGTGCTGAGAGAGTAGATGGAGAACTTGATCCACATGAGCAAGATGTTTTGTCTAGGTCTTTCTATAGATGAGGATATCATCAAAGAAAACTAAGACAAAATGATGGAGAAAAGGACGAAAGACAAGATTCATGAGTCTTTGGAAGGTGGAGGGGGCATTAGTACAGAAGCCAAAGGACATGACCAACAAATCATAGTGGCCCTCATGAGTTCTAGAGGAAGTCTTGGGAATGTCTACCTATTTCATACGTATCTGGTGGTAGCCTGAATGGAGATAAAGTTTAGTAAAGAATTGGGCACCACTCAGTTCATCTAGTAGGTCATCAATGACAGGAATGGGAAATTTGTCTTTAATGGTAAGTTTGTTGAGGGCACGAAAGTCAGGACACATTCGCCAAGAACCTTATTTATTTAGGACCATGACCACATGAGAAGAGTAGGGGCTTGTACTAGGGCAGATAAAGCCTGCATTAAGGAGTTCTTGGACCATTTTCTCAATTTCATTTTTTTGGGAAAAGGGGTGACAATACAGACGAATATTGGGAGGAAGGATTCTGGGTACAAGGGGAATGGAATGATCATGAACACCACATGAAGGAGGGAGTCCTTGGGGAGTGGAAAAGACCACTTGATGTTTATAAAGGATGGCTTGGAGGTCTTGCGGCACCAAGGGTGTTTCTGTTGCTTGTATGGCATGGAGTTGAGCAATAACACCAAAATGACCCTTTTTTAGCAACTTTTCCATGCGATGGGAACTAATGATCTCAGGTGAACTGGCGGTGATGCCTTGGAACTTATATTGGTGGCCCTCCTGGTCAAATTGCATGGTTAATTCCTTAAAATCCATGAGAATGGACCCAAAGTCCTTAGCCAGTCTGCACCTAACACAATGTCACTACCGCCCATGTCGATAGCAAACATATGATATTTCAGGTCGTAGTCACCAATTTAGAGACACATATTTTCACAACGCCCTCCACATTTCATGGAGCCACCATTGGCAATCATGATTTGGAAATTATTGACGGCATGGATGTAGCAACGAGTTTCTTTGGAAATGCGGCGATGAATAAAATTATGGGTGCTTCCACTATCAAATAGAATGATGACCTTTCGATGCTTGATGTAACCGATTAGCCTGAGGGTTTGGGGAGCGAAGAAGCCAGTGAGAGCATTGAGGGAAATGACCAGTTCTACTTTGGGAGGGTCTGAGGGAGGGGTTATGTCGGGGGTTTCAGCTGACTCAGACACAAGGAAATTTTCAATATCATCTTCCAAAATATCCTCGGAGATGGCCATAAACATCTTTTGTTCCTTATACTTGTGGTCTGGGAAATATTTGTCATCACAATTATAACAAAGGCATTTGAGTTGGTGTTCATCCATTTCAACCCTGGTCAATTTTTGGATCTTTAGTGGAGCGGAGGGAGTAGTGGGATTTACTGGTTTAGGGCGAGGGATAAAGGAGGGTTTCCGGTTTTGAGAAGATACAAACTGTTGTGCTTCTTTAGCTCTTTTAGTAGCCTCCACCCAACTCTGAGGCCAAGCCATGAGGAAATGGGACAAAATGTCATCCTTGAGGCCACTGATAAAACATTCTCTGAAAAAGGCATCAGACATGCCCTCTATCCAAAAATCCAGGTGCTCAAAGGCAGTTATAAAGTCTTCCACTGTTCCTGATTGTTTCAACTTTTTCAAACGACCCAAATGGTTGGTGTCAGTGTCAAATCATTCATAAAGCTCTGCCACAAAGTGTGTCCAAGCAATATACCCTTGAAAAGAATTTTTTCTCCATTTCCACCATTGCCAATGTTCTTGATCTAGATGGAGAACACCATACTAGAGTTTTGCCAAGTCATCTGTAATGCTATATAAAGAGAAATAATGTTCCATTTGGGTTACCCAACCAGTGGGGTTCGAGCCATCAAATTTGGTCACATCCACCCGTGGAAGGCGTAGGTCACGTTGAAAGTGATGGTTCTGAAAGTTATGGGGATGAGAGGAATGCTCACCTTTAGTATGTTGAGGTGAGGAAGAGGAAGGGTTATCTATAGGGATATGAAATTTGGTGCAGAGTGCCGAAAAGACAGATTCAAGCTTGGTGGTGAGGTCTTTCTTGATTTCCTCCATTAAGGACTGCATAGTTGTATTGATGGCAACAACATTGGCACTGAGGTGTTTCACTTCTTGTTGGGTCTTGATGAGACTAGATTGCAAGGTGTTGAAGAGAGCTTCCAAGTCTTGGATATGGGTATGGTCCATGGGGATGGGGGAGCTGAAAAGGGGCAGACGAGGTAATTTTTTTTCTCCGAAAAATGATATGTATGAAAGTGATAAGGGTGAAGAGATGAATCCAATGGAATAAGTCTCAAATAATGGTGAAAAAATTTCCAGATTTTTTTTTTACACCTGCGGAGTTATACTCCAGTCTGAAGAATACGAGAGAGAGGAAATGCCCAAATGCTAAATCAGAAAGAAATTTGTATTTACTTGGCAACCCAAACACAGTTGCGTGGCAATAGATCTTGTCTGTTTTAATTTGTTTATGTTTCTGTCCCCAAGGGTTAGGTATTCAAAGGTTCTACAGACAAGGGTTTTCCATGTGCTATAACTCTCTAATATATGTGTGGGGTGAAACATTAGTAATCGACCCAATATCTCAGGGCACTAACTAAGGAGGATAGACGATACCCTTAGTCGTACTACCCGACTACCTAGGTAATAGAGAGTATCTTGCCGAGTGCTATTCTCGGTGGCACTATAACAGTCAGGCGACCGATCGGTTTATCTAAAGAGGGCTTAAGGAAATCTAGGCTGATCCGCACATAGGTGCTTTCTGATGTGCTACCACTTGAAGGGATACCAATAGGGGTTACAAGGGTGGCCAACCAATGTGTGCTTAAGAACCACTTGTATTTCCTGCGTGTATGAATCCCTCAACTGTGGGTTTATGCGCGTAATGACAGATCTCTGTGGATTAAATACATCGGAATACATCTCTACCCTGAAAAAAATTTACCCACAATTTCTACCAAGGAAAGTGCTCTGATACCACTTGTAATATACCAAATATAAAAAGTATGTAGAACAGAAATAAAATGCCAGAAATGGAAGAATAACAACAATATAACCAGACTAATCACCACAATAACACTGAAATGATATAAGAATAACAACATAAATATCACTTTGATTCTGAGAGCAATTTTCACGGGCCTCTTTGAGGGGGAAACCTCTAGTCGAGCAGAGCTCTATTACAATAATCTCCAAGTTAGGGTTCTCATACCCTCGACTCCTATTTATACTAAATATGTCTATCAAAAGAAGCATCTAGAGGAAGATCCTTCTAGAAGTGGAAGCTTCTATTAGGTCTTCTTACATTCAACTTATTCTATTTTATTGCAAGGCCTTATTAATATTGACCTTTATTACATCCAAATATATTATTCTACCTATGTGTGGGTTAGGACCCTAACAATATAGTCCTCCCACCTAGAAGGCTTTTCCATTACATACATTCTCAACATATCCTCAGTTATCAAATAATTATTTCTGTCTTCCCATCTAATTCGAGGTGATATTTTGTACTAAAATTTAAATTGGTCCTAAATCCTTTAAATAAACCCTTCAAAATTTGGATGAGAGCGTTATTCACCGACCCTTCTAGGCGTTTCTGTGTTGAATTCACGACCTGCTCTAGCTCTATTCCTTGGCTCTCAATCTCTGTAAATAGCTGACATGCCTTATCCTGCACAGGTTGAAGTTGTTGAGTTACTTCCATTACCTTGCTTTGGATCGTATGGATCTATTGCTGGGTGGTGCGCTGCTCGTGAGACTGCTTCATTCTCTCTACGGGTGATAGGGCCTTCAACTGTACCTGTAGATTTTCGGCTTCATGCTTCGCCTCCTAGAGATACTACTCCAATTTATGCAATTCTAGATTCTTGGTTAGGTTCTCATATATCTGTGCACTTCTGCTACTTAATTGTTTGCATTCCTCAGTGAGTGCTTTAATACTTTATACTGTGCTCTGGGCATTCATTTCTTCCTGGTCACGCAATTCTTGGGGGGTACTTGGTATGGTCTGAAGCTCTAATTCCATGACTCTTTGTTGAAGTTGTTGAATAACTTCAACAAGTTTCATCACTTGGTGTTCTATGGGTTTTTTTGCCTTCTGCTCTAAGACGGTCACAGAGCGAAATGCTCTGTTGATTGCTTATTCAATCCTGATCTACTTCGCGAGCAACTGTTCTTTCTCTTTTTGGATCTTTGCTTTGTTTTCTTCAAATTTCACTTGGAGAGTGTCCTTCTCTTGTTGCGTAGCTCGGTGTTGTTTGATGATTTCCTCCTGTGCTTGCTTTAAGGCCTGGGTGACCTGCGTTGTTTCTTCCTGTGCTTTCCAAAGGCGTACTTCGACTGTGTCAGCAATCTTGCGGAGTTGAACTGGTTCATCTCCCTCTTCTATTGTTCCTTTTGGCAGGGGCGTAGTGGAGACTGCGTGGCTAGACTGAAGTGCCTACTGCACTCCTTGGAGCTCGATCTCAATTTTGTTGTACATTGTCTCTTGCATAGCTTCCTTCTTTTCTGCTATCTCTTTTATAACTTCATTCATAGCTACAATGAGGAAACTGAAGTCATCTGGAGTGAGCTTGATCCCCAGCTTATTTACGGGTGCTTTTGATTTCTTTTGGGAGGAAGGTTCCAGAGGTGAACCCTTCCTCTTCTTTATGATTTCTACTTCGTCTTTTGGTCTTTGTTCAAATTCTTCTAAGTCTTCACCATCACCTCCTTGGTGTGGTGTAATGGAAGGCGTCCTCAGAGATAGGCTATCTATATCCTAGACTTCCTCAGCCTTCTTTGTCTTCTTTGTTTTATTTGTCTTATTGTGCCCAGGTGTATCCTACACAGCTTCTGGGTTGTCGATGTTGGACATTCATGTAGGGTCTACTGAAATAAGGAGGTCCGTTGACCATTCCTTGGTCATCTCCTCCAGGTCTTCTTCTATCAGCTTATAATAAGACTGAAGTTGTTCCTTGTGCTCATCAACACATGTTGTAATATATATGAAATGGTGGTCCACGCTGAACTTCATCAAAGGTCAAAACCTGTGTAAAGTATTCGAGGTCATGCGAGGTTCGGACTAGATGGCGAGCTTAAACTGGGTGTAGTAGTTATGGAAGACAACATTGGATTTCCATTTCTTTTTCATATCGTTCGAGTACCACAGTGTACTCAACTTCGCGGCCATTGGTTCAAAGGGTTTGATGTCTGGGAAGGTTGCACCTTCCGGTAGCTCCCATGCAATGAAAGCTATAAGTACCAAGAGCCAGCTAAAATGGAATTCATGCCCCTGATACTGGGCTTCTCTGCAGTCAATCTCTAGTTGATTCACCAGGTACTTCACCTAGTTCATCTGTAGTCCCTCTGTGCACTTCCCTGCAAGGTCGACTACAAATACAGATACTTGCATGGGTCGATTCTTGTGTACCAAATTCCCTGCGCTCAACTGATAGGCGAGGCCTACTACGCCACTTTCAATAGAAGCTACCTTGTATCCTCTTGCACCTTTCTCAACATCGCCATAATCTTCTTTGAGCTTCTGAGCAAGAGCGTAATCATGGGGATCAGGGCTCTGCATGCTAAGCCCGATGATCTGATTGATCAACACTGGATCAACTATTATGCGATGATTTAACCATAAGTATCCTCCATGGTAACTCTCCAACAACAACTTCACACAAACATTCATCTCCTGTTGTCTGCTGAAGTGCGGTATCTTCATAGCGTTGAGCAGAGTGGACTATGCGAGGTTCATCATCCATTGCTAAGGGATGATCTTTGAATTCTTTCCCTTGGTTCTGGTTAGGTACTTGTACGGGGAAAGTATGATGTAAAATTTATGATCCCCCAGGCTGAAGTCACTAAACTTCAATGCTACAATCTTTTCATGATCTACGCGGACTGCGCGTACCCCTTTCGACAGGTACGCAGTGACTAGAGTGTACTCAAAGTCTCTAGGCACATTGTCTCTATTGATCGCACCACACATAGGTGGTATGTAAGAAGGTAGGATGGATGGAACCAACTTCGCATTGGCCATATCATCTTTATGTTTGGTTCTTCTTTCTATGCTGGCTCGGGATGTTCCTACTCGAGCAGTCAAAAGGGAGGCTTGCACTCCTCTCGTCGATGATGCCTGTAAACCTGTAGAAAATCCTCTCTCCGACATGACTCTTTTGGCTCTAAGGTTAGCGAGTACCTCTCTTACAAATTCTCCAGCTGTGCTAAATTCTTCGGACATATATGCTCAGGATCAATATCTTGGGTTCTCAAAGTGACGTAGGTACTATAATAGGGTAGAGAGTAAGAGTGGAGTAATCATTGTTCATAATTCATGTAGTTTGCAGAATCAAATTCACAATTAGCAAAAGTGTCTTCCGTGCATGGTGCGATGGAATAAGTAAGTAACTCTGTAACAGATCATTTGTAACAAATATGGGGCTTCATTAACTCTTGTTCTGTCTGTTATGGCATGGTTGAATGGTCTGGTGATGAGCCATCAATGCTTTTTGATCCGTTCGAAGCGGCAGTCGAACGGATATATCAGACTCCAACGACTATATTTCTTTGCCATGGCAAAGTGACCCATGTCGTTGTTCTGATATCCCAACGATGCTCCAATTTTGAAAAGTTTCTTTCTGAGAGGTTCCCTCTGGAATCCTCTGTAGCTTGTCGATCTTAGTTTTCTTTTTACTTAGCTTCCTAGCCTTCTTCCTCGTGAGCTTCGTCTCGGTAGTTCTTTTCCCGTTCTGATTCTTATTTTCCTTGGGCATAGTCACTTCGCGCTGTTGAGGTTCTCTACCAAGAATCAGGGGTACTACTTCGTCTATATCTGATACAGATACTTCAATCTTCTATGAGTCCCCTAATGCTTTTGCAGCTTTGACATCTAGGCTTCTAGTGTCAAATAGGTTTGATTTGTTCTCCTGTTCCTCAATCAATCGCGTGATCCTTCTGGTCATGAAATCTTTTAACTCTTGTCTTTGTTGTTCTAAAACCTTTTCTTCTTCCTTCTTTCTGGCTTGATCTCTTTCAATCCAAGGTTGTCCAAGTAACATAGTAAACGGGGCGCTATCCTCAATAAATTTGATAATCTCAAAATCTTCCTCTGTCGAAGTTCCCTCGACATTCATAGATATCTGAGTGAGCCTTCCACATAGGTTTACCAGTTTCCCTCTGAATAAACCTATTCCTCTTAGTGAAGGGATCATAACAGGCCTTCTTATAGCTTCCAAAGTTCTCTCTGTCATAACATTCACTTGTGTTTCCTCATCTAGAACACAGTCAATGTCGAAGTCTCCTATTCTTACCTCGATGCATTCTTTTTTGTTAAAGACCTCTGATAATCTAACATGTCGGTGGTCATTCAAGGTGTCTTTCATCTGTATTAATATCTTTTCTGATTCTCTCTAGGGTTATTTTATTTCTGGATCTTCCTTAGGGTTTTCTTCATTCAAATTCATGCCTTCAATCTTAGCAATCATTCTAGGGCAATCCAATACTTTGTGGTCCAAGGCTTTGCAACAGAGACAACTAGATCTCCCACCAGGGCATTCCTTAGCAAGATGTCTCAGTCTTTTGCAACTGTAACATAGGGTTAATCCTCTCTTTCTCTTAAATGATCCCCAACTTGTTCTGTACTGCGCACCAGGATCATGGTAGCTAGCCTGCAAAAAATTCTTTCTAGGATCCTGCATCCATTTGTTAGTCCAAACATTCTTTCTATGCATAGGTATAACATATCTATTAGATCTGTTCATATCAAACTTTCTTTCATCTATTAATGCCCTAGTTTTCAAGCTAGGACAAAGTCTATCAAACATATCTAGATCCATTCTCTAGAAACAAACAAATTCACATATCTTACTTCTACAGAGCTCAAATCTTTCAGATCTAAAAACTTTTAACTATTCTTATCTTTATTAGAGCATTGAGCTTACAGATCTTACCTCTTTTCTTCATAAACTTCCACATTTACTTTTCTTAGAGCACAAAGCATTCAGATATCACTTCTTTTCTTCATATCTGGCCTTCTCTTTTCAACATAGAGATTTTTAGATCAAGTAAAATGCTGCGCACTAGGGCACAGATCCATGGACAGAGCTTCCACAATTTTAGGACAAATCTTCGCACAAAGCTTCTTCTCCCTTAGTTCCCAGTAATCACAGTTTTAGTCTCAACAACTGAACCATTTGTTGGCACAGGGGCAGACCTAGGGTTCAACGCTACAACAACGCACCAATAAAACCCTAACTATCGACCCTTTTGGCAACACCTGCGAAGCAGATGAGGTCTCACCCGAGGTAGAGGTAGGGGTGGTTGCAAGACTTATGTGTTTGCAACCTTAGTTGGGACACAGGTCTATGATTACAACACTTAGGAAGAAAATAACATAGATCATTCATTAATATTCCACTTAGATCTGCTCCGCTGACATAAAAAACATCGCAACATTCACTTAGGTCTAGTTTATTTTAGTACTTAGCAACAACAAGAAAGATCAGATATGGTAGACCAAGCACTTAGCATATTCATACACATCAGATTTAGCATTCATATACATCTCTAGCACTAAGCATAAGAAAGCCTATCTAATCACATCTAAGCACTTAGCAATACAAAACATCTAAGAATAAGCACAAAGCACAACACACAGTATTTACATGGTTCACCCCTACCCTGGGGCTACGTCCACCGACTCTTCTTCTTTATTAGCTTCAGTCAATCCGGTTACAGCATAGAGATACCAAAATCCTACTCCACATAGGAAAAGAGATCTGTGCGTACCTCTCCAGATCCTCCTCCCTTGAGTAGATCTAGTGTAGAGACTCCTTACAATCTGTGCACTCAACACTTACAACACTTGTACTCAACTCTGCAAGTCAATCACATAGATCAATTCTAGCACTAAGCCCTTGGATATTCTTCTCCTTTACTTACATTGCCTAGATATCTATTTATACATTACAAAAGTGGGCCTAAGCATGGGTAAACCCATGGGCTAAAATCCCTTTCCCATTACATATTCCCAAAAATCCCAAAAAGGACCCAAAAAGGGGGTCTAGCTTTCACAATCTCCGCTTTTCTTTGTGCTTCGTCTTTGACATGATATCGAAGTCCCAAAAATGGTCAAATATGACCAAGTGTTCCTCAAAAATTGGTCAAGGGTGAACATAAGTGAACTTGGGATCCCTGTCTAATATTATTTACTTAGGCACACCATGTAGCCTAGCAATTTCTCTCATATGAGTTTCTGCAATATTGGCTGCCTTATGAGTTACTTTTACAGGAAGGAAATCTGTAACATTTGTAAGCTTGTTCACCACTACCATGATGGAATCATGTTTCCTTTATGTCCTAGGCAATTTGGTAATGAAATCAACAATTATAAATTTCCATTTCCATTTAGGAATGAGAAATGGCTGCAGCAATCCCGCTGGATGTTTGTTCTTAGATTTTATCTTTTGACATTCCATGCATCTGGACAAATAATCAGTGACATCTTTCTTCATACCAGGCCAGAAATATTGGCCTCTAACAACTGTAATAGTTTTCTGGTATCCTAGATGCCCAACGTATGGCACATTGTGCATCTCCTTTAAAACATAATTTCTTAATTCCCAATAATTGAGAACATATATTCTATTATAGAATAAGAGGATTCCATCCTCTTCTATCTTGTAATCCTTATATTTATGTTGTACATTATTTTGATGTAAGCTTTCTTTAACTTGCATATAATGTTGATATGTTGTTACATCCTCTAGAATTCTATTCTTCAAATCTATCTTGTACATACTAATGGTTGTAGCATGCATTTTATGAACCCTTCTGTTGAGTGTATCAACCACTTTATTCTCTGTTCTCTTTATGTGCTTGATGTCAAAATTATATTCAATAATAAATTCCAGTGATCTAGTTTGTCTAGCATTTAGTGTTCGCTGTTAAAACACATATTTCAAACCACTATGGTCTGTCCTCAATTCAAATTTTTTCCCCATATGGTAATGTCTCCACATCCTTAAATCATGTACTATGGCTTCCGACTCCAAGTCATGTTTGGCATAATTTATTTCATGCTCCTTTAATTTTTTGAACTCATAACAAATTACATGTCCATTTTTCATAAGTACTCCACCAATCCCTTCCTTGCATACATATGTGTGCACAACAAAATACTCATCTAGATTTGCAACTTTTAAAATAGGTGCAATGGTTAGAAAATCCTTTAAGCACTAGAAATTCTCTTCACACTTAACACTCCATTCAAATTTTACTCCTTTCTTTTGCAAATATGTTATTAGGTGTACAATTTTGGAGAATCCCGCAATGAATCTTCTGTAATAACCATCTAGACCCATAAATTATCTAACCTCTAAAATATTTGTTGGCTCTGGAAAAAATTTGATTTCTTGAATCTTTTGTGGATCCACTGCTATGCCATCTTCTGAAGCAATGTGGCCCAAATAATGGATATGCTTTTGATATAAAGTACATTTACTTAATTTGGCATACAATTGGTTCTCTCTCAACACTTGCAACACCATCCTCAAATGTTTCTCATGCTCCTCCTCTGTCTTGGAATAGATGAGAATATCATCCAAGAATGAAATAAATAATTTGTTTAGTAAATCTATGAACACCCCCATTCATCAGACACATAAATGTAGTTGGTGCATTTTTTAACCCAAAAGGAACCACCATAAATTCATAGTTTCCATACCTTGTCTGCAAGACTCTTTTGCTAGTGTCTTCTTCTTTGATTCTCACTTGATGATAGCCTGACCTCAAGTCAATCTTGGAGAATATATTTTCTCCTTTCAACTAATCAAATATATAATCAATCCTTGGAAAAATAAATTTGTTTTTGAGTGTAACCTGGTTCAACTGTTCGAAGTCAATACATAACCTCAACATTCCATGTTTTTTCTTAACAAAAAGGACCGGGGAACCACAAGGAGAAACACTTGGGAGAATGTACCCCTTCTTTAACAACTCTTCTATATTCATTTGCAACTCTTTTATCTCCGGCGTGCTCATTTTGTAGGGAGTCTTAGATATTGGGGAAACTCCAGTAATTAAGTCAATATAGGAATATATATCCCTCTTTAGTGGAAATCCTGGTAGCTCCCCAAACACATCTTCAAACTCCTTCAAGACTTGTCTCTTTATCCTTCATTGTCTCTTGCACATGGGATATATATATCTGGAACCCTTTTCTAAAAATTATTTTCAACTGCAATGTTGAAAACTATCGGACATATATAAGCCTTGGAATACCTTGCACTGTCCTTGAATTCCCTTCCTCAACAAGACATGTGAAAATCTTGTTATAACAATCTAAAAAAACATGATGCTTCTCTAGCCAATCCATACCAATCAAGTAGTCATAAGACCCAAGCGGTATGATGTTCAAATATTCCTTAGTGTTAATTCCATTCATGTTCATAGGGAATTCTTTAACAAGCTCATTAATTCTTCTCTTGGTTCCAATAGCTAGATGAACTAACCAATAGTTTTCATGCTTACATTTCTTCAATTTAAATCTTTCAATTATATTTGGATCTATACAGAGATGACTAGCTCCAAAATAAATTAAAATAGCTATGAGATAATTATCAATATCACCTTTCACTTCAATCATGTGGGATTGATAATCTACTTGTCTATTGTCCAAGGCTACATAGATCCTTGACATGCTTCTGCCAACGTCCTCTATTGTCTCCTCTTTTTTGATGCTATGCATAATCTTCATTTTATCTCCTCGATGAGGACAATATTTATACATGTGATCTCCTTCACATCCCCAAAATTTTATGGGCCTTTCTCTCTTGGCCTCTTTCCCAAGGAATTTGTCATTTTCTGATCGCCTTGAGATGCCTGCCCTTGTTGATGTGCTTGAGAAATATTCCTTATGAAAGGTGGCTTGAATCATTTCTTCCTTTGATCCATCTTTCCTTTCTTCTTGTCATCCCAAGTCTTTTGAAAAGTTGTCCTTCCTCTGTTCTTCTCATATAAATACTTATCATTTCTTATGTCTTCCTCTAAATTCTTGGGCTCATCAAACTGAAGTTTATCTGTGTAGAAGGATGGCAGTCCACTCAAGAAATTTTGATTTTTGTCCTTATCATCCCCGATGAAGCTCACATTCCTGATAAGTTATGAAAAATTTCTCTCATATTCATCCATGGTCATGTTCAAAAGTTTGATTTCAAAGAACTCTTGCATCTTCTTGTCATAATATTTCTCTGAAAAGTATTACTGCTAAAAATATTTCTTGAATTGATTCCAAGAAATTCTCTTCTCATCAAGGTGCTTAACTTTCTTTAGCCGATCCCACCACATAGATTCCTTTTTTTGAAGGTGGTAGGTTACAATTTTGGCTTCCTCTTTTGATGAGTAATTATGCATCTGGAAACATTTCCTCATTCCCAGTAACCATGCTTCCACATATTCTCCTTTATTTTTTTCTCCATCAAAAGATGGTGGCTTGATTTTCCTCAGCTCCCCTTGCAAGCTATCTGACCCATGTCTCCTTTTTTGATGTTTAACATGAGAAATAATTGGGCTTCTTTCCAACCTTGAACATGCATATGCGCTTCTGGTCGAGTTCCCAATGGAATGATGATGTTGATGCCTGCTAATACTCCTTGATTGTCTAGATCCATGATCATCTCTCCTATCCTGAGATCTATATGTTTCCACTTGCCTTACACTAGCTTCTTGGTTTGTGCCCGAATCTTTGTTGAATTGCTTCTGCAACATATTAAGGATTTGTAGTATTTCCTTCTGGGATTTCAAGATATTTTCTTTATCGACCGTATAGCTTTGCACTTCTCTTTGTAGGATTCTCATGGTTATAGGATCCTTCCTGTTTCTTCTTCTATCAGAGTATGTCTCAGTATTACCCATGATGACATGCAGACCTAAGATCTCTTATTTATGGATTTAATACCCTTGTGCATCATCCATATATGTAGTTCTCATATAGGGACTAAAGTCTTCTTTATGTATCTCTAATTCTACAAGAATGTGGATGTAATAATTGTTGTTAGAATTAAGCATATTGCAAAATATTTATTAATTAGATTACAAGTTATTATTCAAATCAATTTATGAAGAAAAAATTGCACCAAGTCAAAATATGATTCATTAAACACGTTCTTCTCCAAAACATCTCTCCAACGACTATACTCATGCCTTATTTTGAGTTACGAGCGAAAAGTTACAACATCCATATGTTGCAATTTCCACTCTTTTACTACTATATAATTACTTTATTACTTTTTGGAAAACTTTTAACACCCAATTCAAAATTTAGGGTGTATATATGTCTTCTCCTCCTCAATAATTTACAATGACTATTCGTTTGCCCAAATATGAGCTCCAAGCTTAAATTTATGGCCTGAAGAAGTTTTAATTGTTTTTCCCTTTTTATCCCCATGTGCTACAGGTGTCTTATTTATCTTCCTACACATATTCAAATACATAGATCCAAAATCTAGCTCCATGGATGTATTCTATGGATCATAATATTTCCATATACTACTCCTATGCCTCAAACAAACTTCTGAGTAAAGATTTATGCCCTCTAAAAGTAAACTGGTGTTGAAATTTTACCTTAACTATTTCAACTCTAACTTTATCATACGAGCGCTATTTTGCGCCCGGAGTAACTCATTGGATAAATCTCTCTAAGTTATTTTATTTGAGATGTAGAGAAAAGTGTACCTTGGTACACTCTATTATCGTGGGTTTTGATGCCTTAAAACGTTGTTTAGGGATTCAAAATTGCCTTGCAAGTTCATGACCTTCAAAAAACCAAAAAGTTCATAGAAATTTAACTGTTTTATTATTATATCAACCTTTAAATATGATCCTTTGATCTTAAAATTAGGTGAGATCTTCGCCGTCGATCTACCATAATTGCATAGATTTCTGATCTGACCGTCAGCCATCAACCCATTTCCTTTAGCAATTGGTTACAACACACTTTGGAACCAACCAAATCGACCATCGATCGTTGATTAATGATGATTTTCATTGGTGGATGAAACTCCTTACCAATTTGGCCGACCCGACCATCGACCCATCAATCGTTCATGTTAACTAATGAGAACACTTCTTTAATTCGGCCGACCTAACCATCAACCTTCGGTCACTTATTGGATGATGTGGTGGCTACTGACATGGCATGACATGTGGATTTTAACGTGGAATGACACATCATCCTGAGGTGTCAAATTGGCTAACATAGAAACTGCTTACGTGGATGCTAACGTGACATGAAACACCCTTCTCCTCTTTTCTCTATCGACCGTCAATTATTTCTCTTGGATGACCCGAACACCTTATTGAAATCAACTGACACCCGACCATCGACCCATCGACTGTCAGCCATTCCTCTTGCTCGGTCAAAATACTTTGTTGAATTTGGTTGACAAATTCTTATTGGCTGATTGGCCATTGACCATTCCTCTTTCTTGATCATGAAACTTCACTATATTTGGAATACACTTGACCATCAAACCATTGACCATCAAAAAATTTCGTGGGTGACCAAATACTTGGCCAATTTGATTGATCCAACCATCAGTCGTCGGCTGTTGACGATTTCCTTTCACCAAATCCAACACTTATAAAATTATCGATCATTCTTTGATTGATCTGGACTATTGATATCCCAATCGAAATGATCTGAACCATTGATTTACCAAAATTATCCCAACTCTATCGAGGAATCTTGACCATCGATCTAATCCATTTCTCAAACCCCCTAAATGAATCATGGTCGTTGATCAACCCTAACCTCCCAACAACTGACAATGAATATGAACCATTGAATTGATCTATTTTTGACATAGCCGAAAATGAATCTCGACTGTCGATTTGATCCTTTTTCGAAATGAATGAAAACAAATCCTGGTCATTTATTGGTCAAACCTTAACAACTTCTGAAATCCTTGTAAATTTTTAAATTCATAAAAACAAATCTAGGCCGTTGATCTCAAGATTAGACGTGATCTCAGTCGTCGATTCACTGAACTCTCCTAGCTTTATCAACCTCCATTAAAACGTGAAATTTGAACTTGATGGTCTAATTTAACTCGATAATTCGACCGATTGACGCCATTAAACGTCTCAGAAAATTTTGGGTAATTCAAAACTCAATGTTTCCCACGAATTTGGGGATTTTCGCTATGGTTCTAGAATTGTTTTCCCAAATTCACTCAGACCAAGGTCTGTAACAATGGATTTTCCCAAATTTGCACTGGTTTTTGTCCCATACAGGTCTACTGTTGAACTTATTCTTTGATACCACTCTATAATGTACCTAGCCCCCAACTGGGTAACGTCACTAGCTAAAATAACTCAATAAAAATTTATGATGCCAAATCTATATGTGGAATTAAAACAAAACATGACATTCAAACTCATGTAGCAGTCCAAACTAATTAAAAATGTAATTGCAATTGCTTAACTATGCATAGCAACAAGTACATAACATACAAAAACATTCAACCATAAAATAGAGACATGAATGCATCTTTCTGCTCACAACAAGCAACAATAACCAATTATATCTCATAGTAAATTGCACAACAACTACATCAACATTATACATGAGTAAACACAACAAATATGACACTTATCTTATAAAATGTGAAACCCACTATAGAGGACGAACGTTCCTCCCAATCGTATGCTTACTATTCCATATCTCAACAACAAGCCACCCCTGCGCTCGGGCTATGAATCCATAAGAGATGGTGGTCCCTAAGTCTAGCTAATGTCCCCCTCTCAATAGTCAATTCTCACAGCAAATTCTAGTCCACCAACTCTCTTCCCCTCAACCTGCACAACATAAGAGATATAATACCCCTTCACTTCTCACAGTCCCTTAGGCCTTTCCAGTCCCCTCCAAGGCTTCCAACATAGGTTGGATAGGAAATCTACTTGGATGGACCTTAGGAATTCTACAGTTGCAAACATGAATTCTCCCAACATCAAAACACATATTTCCTTAGTGAATCCATGAAACGAGGAGAAAAATTGTGAAACAAACAAGAGACATACATATATAATGTGGGTGGTAGAAGATTTGCCTAACACCTGCCTAAGTCTTATTATTGTGAAATAATTACAATATGAGCACTACCGACTCAACTTACAACTTGGCAGAGTCACATGAATTTCCTCACCTCACCAATACACTCACACATAGATTTGTCACACCAAGACTCATCCCTTGTAACATCTTCTACAACTCCTACAGAGTACCCCAAACATGCATGAACCATAGACTCATTGTCTCTTCTCTATTTCAAGAATTCACACAGACCTATGGTTCTGTCTCACAACTTCCTCACCTAGACCTGTGACAATACTTCCCCAAAATCAACCCACAAGAAGGTCACCCAACTCTATCCACAGAATCACCTCAAGGAAACACAATTCCTCCCATGTGGAGTGACTTGGATCCTTTAGGATATTACCTCTCTACATCCCTATCTGCCTCATAATCGCATAGTTGGTATCACTCTCCTTGTTTTTCCAATCTTCCCTTCTTGGTTGTGCGCCCTTTTTCTCTTACATGGACTCCAAATGTCACCATCGCTAACCCTTGTGTCCTTTGGGTTTGTCGCACCGCTTTGCAAACCATCACACCCAAATTAATCGTTGCACCCCTTCATAGACCCATGTTCTCAAATGAACTGATGCGCTCATCAACTGTCACATCCCTTGGGACTGGCGTGCTCCAACCTTGGTGTGATCCTCATGTCACCATTCCCCAACCTCTTTGGTGTGCCCCTTATCTTGGTCACTTCCACCCAATGATTCACTAGATGCTTTGGACATCCCAAGTCACCCACTTTCCCAACTAGTGCGACTCTTGGGTGCAAGAGAAACCTTAAGCTTTGTCTCCTTGAGGACTTGGGTGAGGATATATGTACCCTTCAAGTCGAATACCTTACATCTTACCCCACCTCAAGTTGTTTCCATCCCCAACAACATCCACAAAATATACAATCTGAAGTCTCTTCCCGAACTTTTGTTGATTCAGGTGGATATCGATTGCCACCCACCTATTCCACTATCTCAAAGAACAGTTTTCATTTTGGCAGTTTTTTCCTAGTTTTTTGGGTCCTAAACTTTCAGGGTTGTTTTGAGGCCCTAAACAATATTTTTTTGGCACGACATAATCACATTATAAGCTTTAGCCAAAGTGTGATGAAAACATGTGTAGTCCTCAGATAGTTCTTTCCAATGATCTATCATGTGCCTAAAATGGAGATCATATGAAAATGTTACGATCCCAGAAAGTTGATGTACCAACTTACCCCATCGGGGAGCACACGAATTTTGGTTCTTCATCTCCTAGGGTTAGGTTTTTGGATGTTTAGGGTTTTCTCATTTATGATTTATGTTAAAAATTCCTTTGGATCCTCAATGTAACCATCTTCTTGCAAATGAGCGTAGGCATCACATCTCTTCTCAGAGATACGTTGCCACCATTTGAGCAAGTTTGTTTCAGTCTGCATTTTTATAGTTTCAACATATTCTCTTTATTAATAGAAGACAATTTTGACTGCATCTTTGTGTATTTATTTGTTATACATCTTCATTCCATTTTGTTACATTTATAAATCCAGATCAATGGTATCAAAGTGGTTTGATCTTTATTTTTTTCTCTGTGCATGTCCCCAACGAGGTTTGGGTACAAGGAGTTGGGACTCAAAGTGGTTGAGCCCTTGCAAAACCATCCCCATCGATCGCGACGGCCTCCCATGGTGGAAGAAAAGAGAGAATATGGAGCAGGAGATCCTTTTAAATTGTTTCTTGAGGAAGCCCTCACGTGACAAATGAACGAGATAATAGAAAACACATATTCATCAAGCAACCACACCACTCCCTTAAAGGTACAATTCAATTTTGATACCCCCTTATTTGAAGGACAAATAGATGCAGATGTTGTAGATAAATGGTTGAATTTGCTAGAAGGGTATTTTTCGGTCCATAATTTTTCTAATATAGAAAAAATTACCTTTGCACTACTTAAGGTTGTCCCCCATGTCAAGAATTGGTGGGAAAGTTACTGTAAGCAAAGGGTCACTAAGGAATCTGCAATATTTGTGGTCTCCCCCACTTGGGATTCTTTCAGGGATTCTATTAAGGAACAATACTACCCTATTGGAAGCTATGATGGCCAATATACGAGATGAACCACACTGCGATTTCACAAATATATTCCATACCTTGCGCACCAAGATGGGTATCAAGGACTCCAAATAAAATATGGTGCACAAGTACTGCGACTATCTTCATATATACATCTAAACAAAAATGGAGTTTCCGTACATCTCATCACAGGACTCAACATATCAATATGTTGTCAAAATCGAGCAAAAATTTGAACAAAAGAAGCAGGAGTTTGGATCTGCAAATTCCTCACAGCAGAATCAGTGCAAAGAAATCCCTAACCCATAGAACAAAGGAAAGAGAAAGGATGGACCCTCTTAGGAAAACCAGTCCAAGCCACAAACAAATAAGGTTAATGAGAAGACGAAGAAAGACACTAGGAAGTGGTGTGAATTCCATAAAATCCCTTGGCA
The DNA here is from genome assembly GCA_000966675.3 of Picea glauca. NCBI lineage: Eukaryota > Viridiplantae > Streptophyta > Pinopsida > Pinales > Pinaceae > Picea > Picea glauca. The sequence goes on along the minus strand of JZKD02S1831550.1, from coordinate 528,413 downwards.
TAACACCGATGAATGTCACTCGAAGTAGTCATTGGTGGATGAGCTGAAAGCCTCAGAGTCAAAGGTAGGTTTCGACTCTGAATCATATCTAGAAAAAGGGAAGAAAATCATTGACATAGAACCCAGTGTCATTGTTGCTACCACCAGGGTCTAGCCAAGTGAACCAGAGGAATCAGAGGAAGGGGAACACCTTTTTCACTCGCAGATGTGGGTGAAGGGTGATCCACTGCATTTCATTGTTTATAACGAAAGTAAAAATAACCTGATCTCAGCAGAGGTCATAAAGCGATTGAACCTACTGACTAAACCACACCCACAACTCTACACCATCGGGTGGCTCCGCTAAGGAAGATACCTCCATGTCAACCAATAGTGTCGTCTTCCCTACTGCATCAAGCCTTTCAAGGATGAGGTATTGTGTGATATCTCCCCACTTGAAGTTTGTGATGTTATTTTATGCTAACCATATTTGTGGAAACAACATGTTGTATATGAGTCTAGACCTCACAATTTTATTATTACTTTGGGTAGACAATTGTACATGATACTAGAGGTAGCTCCACCTACTGTTATTTCTTTGATATTTTCTAGTCTTTTATTATTACTTGAATGTGGAGGCCATGTAAGATATTACTTGAATGTGGAGGCCATGTAAGATATTGTGAGATTTAGGTTCAACATACATAAAAGAGGTTTGTGGTCTTGTCACAATGGTCATATCTTGTGTAGAGTATCTGATTCATCCCACATAGTTAGAGAGTTGGTGTTGGTTAGAATAGAGTATCCCTTCCTAATTAGACTTAAATACATATATTTCTATATAAAACTACCTTGTCTTCTTCTAATGGGGATAATTGGGAAAATGTATGATTGAGTAGAGGGTTTGTGTGATTGTTGTGATCAAATTCATATCAACTGGTGAAAATATATTATAGGAAAGGTAACCCATAGTCATTCGGTTGAAAGAGAAATCAGTATGATGGAATGTCAACAAAACATGATGGATTGGTAAGGTAGGGAGAATCAAGCCCCAAATTAAAGTATTTTAAATTCCAAACTTTTAATCACTAAGAAGAGACATCCTAATAGTAGAAAAATATTTCCATTTCCGCTTGATCATAGATTTGATAGAAGAGGTTCGAATTGCTTCCACAACTAGGTTTTTATGAATAGACCATAGATGGTTTGGAGAGATGTTGGTTAACTGGGATGCGTCACCATAAAATCTGTGCCACCTGCTCAGTCTTAGAAATCCAATGGGCAATATGGCAGTTTATTAAACTATTGTTGGGGTACCAAAACATTGTTTGACCATAGAAATTTCCTCAAATGTCTCAGTGCTGAATGAGGGTATGGACATCAATAATTGGTTTAATAATGTATATCTTTTATGATTTCCTCAAAGATTAGTGCCCTCAAACAATTCACATTTCTGTCTAGGTAGATCGAGTAAGAATAAGTGAGGTCAAATTGTAGACAAGCTAGGTATTTGAATGTAAAATTAATGGGGGCCCTATTTATTTGGCTTGTGAGGGCCAAGAGAAACAAGGGAGTTTTTGTGGCTACATCACAATGTATGTGAAATATGATAGTGGGACGATATACCTTGGTCATGATGAATCTCCTCTCAGCATAGTTGGCCAAGTTAGAGTCTTGATCATATTCCTTGATGGTAGAGTAAAGGGGATTAGTGGAGTTTTACACATATTGGGTCTAGAAAAAAACCTACTATGAGTAAGAACACTTAATGATGCAGGTGTGAAGAGTGTTTTATTTGAGAAAGGGAGTAAGGTGGTTCAAGGATATGTGGTACTTGTTAAGGGTGTTCATGTGGGTACTGTTCCAACTTGACAGATGCACTATTACGTGTATTATCTCTTCAATTTTTGTAGTGGAGAGATCTATAGGATATATACCTTCACAATTAGAACCTATATCTACTTCTTATGGTCATGTTTTTTGGGTACCTAAACAATCTATCGCTTCAGAAAGCAAGTTACCTACAGCGAAGACAATGTTATGGCACCAAATATTTTTCGATATAGGTGAGAAGGGAATGTGGACCTTAAAAAACCATAATTCTTGTCGATGGACTGAATGATTATATTCTTGAATATGATTTTTGTGAGCATTTCATATATGCAAAACAAAACCATGTTTTATTCTAGTTGTTGGACTTAATCTTTGTGGGTTCCAGTCAAAGTTCCTTCAATTTCTAAGTCTTTGTATTATGTATCATTCATTGATGATTATTCTAAAAGGACATGGGTATACTTTCTTAGAACTAAATATCATCTTTTTTGTTGTTTTAAGGACAATTCTGATGAGGTATGGGAGCTAGGTCTCTACGACATGTAGGATGCCCATCATCTCTTTCTCATATGTGGATTTACCTAAACTGCGGTCACATAATTTCTTACTAGTGAATCCCAAAGGGTTCCCTTCTTACGTTAGTATTGTTCCAAGACCTATGCCCAACACATCACATTCCAATACAAAATTCTTAGTAAAATATGACATATCTAATAATGGAGTTGTGCACATGTCATATTTTAAAGCTGAGTAGGCCTATTCTTTATACTCATTCCAAACAAAGGTATTATTTTTTAGTAGCAAGGTTAAAGGATCTATATTTTTTCCATATTTTTTCACAAGCTTCCTATAGTACCCTATAAGTCCTAAGAATCAACATAATCTCTTCAGGTTTCTGGGATAGGTCCAATCTTGCATAGTTGTGAATTTCTTGGGATCAACTCGTACTCCCTTATGCATTACAATGTGACACAAGTATTCAACCTATGAAGCTCCAAAAAAAAAAATTGGATCATTTTACAAATAAATGGTGTTCTTGTAAGAGTTGCAAGGCTCTATCATGATTCTTGATGTGGTATTCTTATGTTTTGCTATATATCAAAATATCATCAAAGAATACTAGCATAAAATTCTGGAGGGATGGTCAAAATTTATTGTTCATGAGGCTCTTGAAGGTTGATGGAGCATTGCAAAGGCCAAAATACATCACTAAAAACTCATAATGACCTTCATGTGTACAAAAATATGTCTTAGGGATGTTTTCCTCTTTCATCCTTATCTGGTGGTAGCTAGAATGAAGGTCGCGTTTAGTGAAAAACTTGGCTCCATGAATTTTATCCAAGAGGTCATCACTAACTGGGATATAGGAAATTTGTCCTTAATATCCAACTTATTGATAGCCTAAAAATAATGACACATGCGCTAAGTACCTTTCCTTTTTAACACCATGACCACTAGTGATGATAAAGGGCTAATAATGGGATGTATGATTCCCGCCTTAAAAATTTCTGTAATGATCTTTTCAAATTCATTCTTCTGTGCAAAAGGGTGCCTATAAGGATGCACATTAGATGGTTGGCTTCCTAGAATGAGGAGAAAACCATGGTTAGGATCCCTAAGTGAAGGTGGTAAACTTTCTGGTGTTTCAAAGACACATTGATGCTTAGAGAGAACCACTTGCAATTTATAAGGGTGAATCTTTGGTGGTGTGGCATTGACTACCTGTGTGACACTGAATTGTGAAATAACTCTTGAGTGGCCTTTATTCAAGAACTTATCCATATGATGTGAGGTTATAATTTTAGGGGAACCTAATGTAGGCCCCTTGAGGGTATGTTTTTTCCCTTCTTATATGAATCTCATGTCAAATTATTTGAAATCCATGGTGAATGGTATCCAAGTGCATAACCATTATACTCCAAGAACTGTATCACGACCACTCATTTTGATGGAAAACATATGAGTTTTGAGATGATAATCACCCATTTGTAGTTTCACATTTTCACAACTACCCCCACATTTCATCGTGGCACCATTGAAAATCATAGTTTGAAAATGAGAGATGGGACGTACATTAAAATTGGTGTCTTGTGCCACTCTCCCATGGATAAAATTGTGGGTTCTACTATTATTAATCAACACAATCACTTTATGGTGCTTGATGTAGCCAATTGATTTCAAGTTTTTGGAGTTTGAGAAACTTGATAGGGCATGGAGAGAAATTTGGGGTTCCTTAGAAGGAGCTTGAAAGGGGGATTCATATTCCATGGTTGGGGTGGTATCTTCCAAAGTTGGTTTTGTTGGATCATGTTGTCATTGATGCCAATGGTTTGATTACTTGGGAGATTGTTGGATCATATGTCATTGATGTAAATGGTTTGGTTTGATTGATGTCATTGGTTGATGCCAA
>JZKD02S1831550.1:491023-504552 GCA_000966675.3 Picea glauca | reverse complement strand
CCCCCCCCATTGGACCCCTTCCCTCTCTTGTGGATACTTAGTCTCCAATATTCGTCCATGTTCATTTGCAACTGGCGATACATTTTATTCATTATATTCAATTTACATCATTTACGTATTACATCGCTTGTCTCTCATCCATATACTACATTTACAATATACGTCGCTAATTTGGAGTTTGAAAATGGGGATTTTACATTCTCCTCCCCTTACAGATTGCATTGAAATCAGTGCACATAACCATACAACTTACACATTGACATATCTAAAAACACTCAACACTCAGAACTCCATTGTTCGCCAGAAAAATCCATGTAAAAACAACTCTTTATGCAAAAACGTGAATCTCGATTCTAGTCCTCCTACCCATACAAATTTACTCTCTTTCTATTACTTGCTTGGCTTGCACTCTTCACCAATCTCTCTTGTGGATACTTAGCCTCCAATATCTGTCTGTGTCCATTTGCAACTGGCAATACATTTTATTCATTATATTCAATTTACATCTTTTACATATTACATCGCTTGTCTTTCGACCATATATTACATTTACAATATATGTTGCCAATTTGGGGTTTGAAAATGGGGACTTTACATTCTCCTCCCCCTACAGATTGCATTGACCTTAATGCACATAACCATACAACTTACACATTGACATATATAAAAACATTACACCAAAATACTTGTTAATTCTACAACTTAATGACTCAAGAAACAATTCCAAACAACAACTTTCTTTTCCCCTCAACTCACACCTTGGTTGGACATGAAATCTTAGAGTTGCGGTTCCAGAAACTCTATCTTCCAAAATGGAGTCTTCATTCACTTATGTACAAATATACATTCAATTTTCTCCAAAATTTGCAAAAATTTATGAGTATCCTTCCCGCATGGCTTCCACGTGATCCCATGTAGCGTCTTCAAGGCTGTAGTTGGTCCATTGAACCTTTAACAAGTCGATGGATTTTTTCCTGAGCACTATGAATTTTTTGTCCAAAATGCGGATTGGTTCCACTTGAAAATCTCATTTGTGTTCCACTTGAATCACATTCTAATCAATCACATGATTAATATCAAGTACATACTTTTTTAATAAAGAAAAATGGAACACGTTATGAATTCTCATGGATGAAAGTGATTCTAGGATGTATTCAAGTGCCCCTATCTTCTCTAAGATCTCAAAAGACCCACACTGTCTTGCTTCTATCTTTGGGATACTTCCCAATTTCAATGAGCTTCTCTCGGATTTAATGTCTAAAAACACATGCTCTCCCACTTTGAATTATCTATGCGTTCTTATTTTATCGACATAGTTGTTCTTCTTATCTCGTGCAACTTTCAAATACTTCTTGATCTTGACCATATGTTCTTCCATTTATTTTAACAATTCTGGACAAATCACGACTCTATATGTTGGGTTATCCCAACATACTAGTGTGTTGCATTTTCTGTCATACAATGCTTCAAACAATATCATGTTCAATGATTCCTGATACCCATTACTGTAATTAAACTCAACTAAATGTATATATGTAATATACCAAACATAAAAAGTATGCAGAACATAAATAAAATGCTAGAAATGGCAGAATAACAACAATATAACCAGAATAATCACCACAATAACATTGAAATGATATAAGAATAACAACAGAAATAACACTTTGATTCTGAGAGCAATGTTCACGGGCCTCTTCGAGGGGGAAACCTCCAGTCGAGAAGAGCTCTATTACAATAATCTCCAAGCTAGGGTTCTCATACCCTTGACTCCTATTTATACTAAATATGTCTATCAAAATAAGCATCTTGAGGAAGATCCTTCTAGAAGCAGAAGCTTCTATTAGGTCTTCTTACATTCGACTTATTCTATTTTATTTCAAGGCCTTATTAATATTGACCTTTATTACATATGAATATATTGTTCTACCTATGTGCGGGTTAGGACCCTAACATATTTTCCCCCTTAAAACAATGTTGTCCTCAAGGCTTGAGATGTGGAAATTGCTGCAGAATAGTAGCTGGTTCCCAAGTGGCATTTGCTGGAGTTGTATCTTTCCACTCGATTAACACTTCCTTGATGGTTCTCTGATGCAGGCAATGCTCGCGCTGGTCCAAAATTGCTTGTGGTTGTAGCCAAATGGATCCTTCTTCGGCTAACTCGGGAAGGTTGGTTTGAATTTGGCACTTAGTTCCGATCACCTTCTTTAAGTAGGAAACATGAAAAACAAGATGTAGCTTCGAATGACTAGGAAAAGCTAATTGATAGGCCACCTATCCCACACACTTGAGAACTGTATAAGGACCATAAAATTTGGGCCCTAGCTTCTGACAATGCTCGACCTTGAGGGAATTCTTCTTGTAAGGTTGCAGGCGAAGAAACACTTGATCCCCTTCTTCAAATTGACATTCAGAGCAACCCTGATCTGCTTTTTGCTTCATGTGATTCCGTGCCATGACCAAATTCTCTTTTAGGGTACAGAGAATATCCTCTCAAACTATAAGTGTTTGGTCAACCGCCTGGACCTTCGAGACACCAGGTAAGTATGAGAGAAATGAAGGTGGCTTCTTTCCATATACCACTTCAAAAGGAGTCATGTGTGTAGTTGTATGGTATGAAGTGTTGTACCACCATTCAACGAGGGGTAACCATTGAGCCCACTGATTTTTCTTTTTTGAGGCAAAACACATCAAATATGTTTCCAAACACTTGTTGACAACTTCTGTTTGACCATCAGTCTGGGGATGATAAGCTGTACTGAGATGCAATTGGGTGCCTTGTAGCTTGAACAATTCTTGCCAAAAATTTCTTGTGAAATTTGGGTCGCGATAAGAAACGATAGAGTGTGGCATGCCATGAAGCTTGAAGACCTGATCCATGAAAATTTGAACCACCATTGATGTTGTAAACGGGTGTTGAAGAGCACATAAATGAGCATACTTGGAAAGATGATAAAAAACCACCACGATAACTGATTTATTTCCCGATTTGGGTAAGCCTGTAATAAAATCCATAGAGATGTCCTTCCAAATAGTAGGTGGAATCGGGTGTGGTTGTAGTGTGACTAGAGATTTGACTATTTCTCCCTTGTTGCATTGACACACATCACATTCGATGACAAAATTACGAATGTCTTGTTTCATACCATCCCAGAAAAAAGAATGTTTGACCCTGTCATAGGTTTTGGTGAACTTGGAGTGCCCCACTATCGGTGTAGCATGAAGCTTAGAAAGTATCGTGGATTTAAGATTTGATTGTTTACTTAAATACAAATAGCCTTTGTATCAAAGCTCATCATGGATCCAATAATACTCGGGGGAAGCTAGAGCACAGGACTGCAATTGTTGGATCAACTACGATCTTTTGGGATCTTTTAGCCATTCCTGACGAACGGCTTGGAGCCAATCTGGTACAATGAAGGAAAGAGAAAAAAGGGATCCTTCATATTCATATTTGCGGGAAAGTGCATCCATAGCCACATTTTCTTTGCCTTTCTTGTAAATGATCTCATAATCATAGCCAAATATCTTAGTTACCCATTTTTGTTGCTCCGGGGAGGAAATGCACTGTTCCAGAAAATACTTGAGGCTTTGATTGTCTATCTTAATTTGGAAGCATTTCCCCAATAGATAAGGGAGCCACAAATCAATGACATGTAGAATAGCCAACATTTCCTTTTCATAGATAGATTTTCCCAGATTTCTTTCAGAGAGTTGCTTGCTGGTAAAGGCCAAAGGCTAACCCTCTTGCATAAGGACAACACCAATTCCTTTCCCTGAAGCATCACATTCCAATACCTTTGTCTTTGTGAAATTAGGAAGGGACCAAAATCGAGTGGTGCACATGACCATCTTCAAGGTTTGAAAAGCTTGAGTAGCAGCTGGATTCCAAGTGAAAGAGTTATTTTTTAGGAGAGCAGTGAGAGGTGCTGCAATCTTTCCGTAATTCTTAACAAACTTGAAATAATAACATGTTAAGCCCAGAAATCCATGCAATATTTTGAGAGTCTTTGGGTGAGGCCAGTCTTGCATAGCTTTAATCTTTTTAGGATCCACCCTGACACCATCCTTGCCAACCAGATGACCCAAGTACTCTACTTCTAAGGCGCCAGAAGCACATTTAGACTGTTTCAAGAAAAGTTGGTGCTGAGAGAGTAGATGGAGAACTCAATCCACATGAGAAATATGCTCTATCCAGGTCTTGCTATAGATGAGGATATCATCAAAGAAAACTAAGACAAAATTACGGAGAAAAGGATGAAAGACATGATTCATGAGGCTTTGGAAGGTGGAGGGGGAATTACAAAAGACAAAGGGCATGACCAAAAACTCATAGTGGCCCTCATGAGTTCTAAAGGTAGTCTTGGGAATGTCTGCCTCTTTCATACATATCTGGTGGTAGCCCGAACGAAGATCAAGTTTAGTAAAGAATTGGGCGCCACTCAGTTCATCTAGGAGGTCATCAATGACAGGAATGGGAAATTTGTCTTTAATGGTAAGTTTGTTGAGGAAACGGAAATCAGGACACATATTCCAAGAACCTTCTTTATTCAGGACCATGACCAGAGGAGAAGAGTAGGGGCTTGTACTAGGGCAGATAACGCCTGCATTAAGGAGTTCTTGGACCATTTTATCAATTTCATTTTTTTGGGAAAAGGGGTGATGATACAGACAAATATTGGGAGGAAGGCTTCTGGGTACAAGGGGAATGGAATGATCATGAACACCATGTGAAGGAGGGATTACCTGGGGAGTGGAAAAGACCACTTGATGTTTAGAAAGGATGGCTTGGAGGTCTTACGACACCAAGGGTGTTTCTGTTTCTTGTATCGCATGGAGTTGAGAAATAACACCAGAATGACCCTTTTTGAGCAGCTTTTCCATGCGGTGGGAACTAATGATCTCAAGTGAACCGACAGTGATGCCTTGGAACTTATATTGGTGGCCCTCCTGGTCAAATTGCATGGTTAATTCCTTAAAATCCATGAGAATGGGACCCAAAGTCCTTAGCTAGTCTGCACCCAACACAATGTCACAATCACCCATGTCGATAGAAAACATATGAGATTTCAGGTGGTATTCACCAATTTAGAGACACACATTTTCACAACGTCCTCCACATTTCATGGAGCCACCATTGGCAATCATGATTTGAAAATTATTGACGGCATGGATGTAGCAATGAGTTTCTTGGGCAATGCGGTGATGAGTAAAATTATGGGTGCTTCCACTATCAACCAGAATGATGACCTTCCGATGCTTGATGTAACTGATTAGCTTGAGGGTTTGGGGAGTGAAGAAGCCAGTGAGAGCATTGATGGAAATGACCGATTCTACTTCGGGAGGGTCTGAGGGAGGGGTTATGTCAGGGGTTTCAGGTGACTCAGACACAAGGGGAGTTTCAATATCCTCTTCTGAAATATCCTCGGAGATGGCCATAAACAACTTTTTTTCCTTACACTTGTGGCCCAAGAAATATTTGTCATCACAATTATAACTAAGGCCTTTGAGTTGGTGTTCATCCATTTCAACCCTGTTCAATTTTTGGATCTTTAGTGGAGCGGAGGGAGTAGTGGGATTTAATGGTTTAGGGAGAGGGATAAAGGAGGATTTCCGATTTTGAGAAGATGCAACATGTTGTGCTTATTTATCTCTTTTAGTATCCTCCACCCAACTCTGAGGCCAATCCATGAGGACATGGGCCTGAATCTCATCCTTGAGGCCACTGATAAAACATTCTCTAAAAAAGGCATCAGACATGCCCTCTGTCCAAAAAGCCAGGCGCTCAAAGGTAGCTATAAAGTCTTCCACTGTTCTTGATTGTTTCAACTTTGTCAAATGACCCAAATGGTTGGTGTCAGTGTCAAAGAATTCATAAAGTTATACCATAAAGTGTGTCCAAGCAATATACCCTTGACGAGAAGTTTTTCTCCATTTCCACCATTGCCAAAGTTCTTGATCTAGATGGAGAACACCATACCAGAGTTTGGCCAAGTCATCTGTAATGCCGTATAAAGAGAAATATGTTCCATTTGGGTTACCCAACCAGTGGGGTCCGAGCCATCAAATTTGGTCACATCCACCCACGGAAGGCGTAGGTCACGTTGAAAGTGATGGTTCTGAAATTTATGGGGATGAGAGGAATGCTCACCTTCAGTATATGGAGGTGAGGAAGAGGAAGGGTTATCTATAGGGATATGCAGTTTGGTGCAGAGTGTCGAAAAGACATATTCAAGATGGGTGGTGAGGTCTTGTTTGATTTCCTCCATTGAGGACTGCATGGTTGTATTGATGGCAACACCATTGGCACTGATGTGTTTCACTTCTTGTTGGGTCTCGATGAAACTAGATTGCAAGGTGTTGAAGTGAGATTCCAAGTCTTGGCTATGGGTATGGGCCATGAGGATGGGGGAGATGAAAAGGGGCAGGCGGGGTAAATTGTTTTTCCAAAAAATGATATGTATGAAAGTGATAAGGGCGAAGAGATGAATCCAATGGAATAAGTCTCAAATAATGGTAAAAATATTTCCAGATTTTTTTTTTTTAACACTTGTGGAGTTATACTCCGATCTGAAGATACTATAGAGAGGAAATGCCCAATTGCATAAACAGAAAGAAATTTGTATTTACTTGGAAACCTGAACACATTTGCGCGACAATAGATCTTGTCTGTTTTAATTTGTTTATGGTTCTGTCCCCAAGGGTTATACAGACAAGAGTTTGCCCTGTGCTATAGCTCCCTGATATATGTGCGGGGTCCAACAGTAGTACTTGGCCCAATATCTCAGGGCACTAACTAAGGAGGATAGATGGTACTCTTAGTCATACTACCTGACTACCCAGGCACTAGAGAGTATCTTCCCGAGTGTTTTTCTTGGTGGCACTATAACAGTGAGGCGATCGATTCGTTTATCTAAAGAGGGCTTCAGGAAATCTAGGCTGATCCGTACACAGGTGTTGTCTGATGCGCTACCACTCGAAGGGGTACCAACAGGGGTTACAATGGTGGCCAACAGATGTGCGCTTAAGAACCACTTGTATTTCCTGTGTGTATGAATCCCTCAACCGTGGGTTTATGCATATAACGACAGATATCTATGGCTTAAAGACGTCGGAATATGTCTCTACCCTGAAAAAAATTTACCCACAATTTCTGCCAAGGAAAGTGATCTGATACCACTTGTAATATACCAGATATAAAAAATATGCAGAATAGAAATAAAATGCTAGAAATGGCAGAATAACAACAATATAACCAGAATAATCACCACAATAACACTAAAATGTTATAAGAATAACAACAAAAATATCACTTTGATTCTGAGAGCAATGTTCACGGGCCTCTTAGAGGGGGAAACCTCCAGTCGAGAAGAACTCTATTACAATAATATCCAAGCTAGGGTTATCATACCCTCGAATCCTATTTATAATAAATATATTTATCAAAAGAAGCATCTAGAGGAAAATCCTTCTAGAAACGAAAGCTTCTATTAGGTCTTCTTACATTCGACTTATTCTATTTTATTGCAAGGCCTTATTAATATTGACCTTTATTACATACGAATATATTGTTCTACCTATGTGCGGGTTAGGACCCTAACAACATAGTCCTCCCACCTAGAAGGCTTGTCCATTACATACATTCTCAACATATCCTCAGTTATCCAATAATTATTTCTGTTTTCCCATCTAATTCCAGGTGATATGTTGTACTATAATTTAAATTAGTCCTAAATCCTTTAAATAAACCCTTCAAAAATTTGGAAGTTGTTGGCACAGGGGCAGACCTAGGGTTCAACGCTACAACAATGCACCAACAAAACGCTAACTACTGACCCTTTTGGCAACACCTGCGAAGCAGACGAGGTCTCACCTGAGGTAGAGGCAGGGGTGGTTGCAAGACTCAAGTGTCTGCAACCTTATTTGGGACACAGGTCTGTGATTACAACACTTAGAAAGAACTTAGCATAGATCATTCATTAATATTCCACTTAGATCTACTCTGCTGACATGACAAAACATCGCAACATTCACTTAGGTCTAGGTTATTTTAGTATTTAGCAACAACAAGACAAATCAAATCTGGTAGACCAAGCACTTAACATATTCATACACATCGTATTTAGCATTCATATACATCTCTAGCACTAAGCATAAGCAAGTCTATCTAATCACATGTAAGCACTTAGCAATACTAAACATCTAAGAATAAGCACAAAGCACAACACACGGTATTTATGTAGTTCACCCCCACCCTGGGGCTATGTCCACCAACTTTTCTTCTTTTTTAGCTTCAGTCAATCCAGTTACAGCATAGAGCTATCAAAATCCTACTCCACATAAGACAGGATATTTGTGTGCACCTCACCAGATCCTCCTTCCTCGAGTAGATCTAGCACAGAGCCTTCTTACAATCTATGCACTCAACACTTACAACACTTTCACTCAGCTCTGCAAGTCAATCACATAGATCAATTATAGCACTAAGCCCTTGGCTAATCTTCTCCTTTAATTACATCGCCTAGATATCTATTTATACATTACAAAAGTGGGCCTAAGCATGGGTAAAACCATGGGCTGACATCCCTTTCCCATTACATATTCCCAAAAAGGACCCAAAAGGGGGTCTATCTTCAACAATCTCCGCATTGCTTTGTGCTTCGTCTTCAATAGGCTGTCGAAGTCCCAAAAATTGTCAAATACGACCAAGTGTTACTCAAAACTTGGTCAAGGGCCAACAATCCCCCAACACGCACCTGTGACTCGTCCCGAGTCACTCAGGTCTGATCAGTTCTGCTTCGAATGCCTTGAGATTGGCATGATTTGCTTCGACCTACTGTTGTGCCACAACCTCTTGCTCGACGAAATCCTGGATGAGTGCGTTATTCACCGACCCTTCTGAGCGTTGCTGTACTGAATTCAAAACCTGCTCTAGCTCTATTCCTTTGCTCTCATTCTTTATAAATAGCTGACATGCCTTATTCTGCACATGTTGAAGTTATTGAGTTACTTCCATTACCTTTATCTGGATCGTATGGATCTGTTGCTGGGTGGTGCACTGCTCATGAGACTGCTTCATTCTCTCTATGGGTGATAGGGACTTCAACTTCACCTGTAGCTTTTTGGCTTCATGCTTCACCTCTTGGAGCTGCGACTCCAATTTATGCAATTCTGGATTCTTGGTTAGGTTCTCATATATTTGCGCATTTCTGCTACTTAACTGTTTTCATTCCTCAGTGAGTGCTTTAATCCTTTCTACTGTACTCCCGGAAGTCATTTATCGTTGGTCGCGCACTTCTTGCGAGGTACTTGGTATAGTATGAAGCTCTAATTCCATGACTCTTTGTTGTAGTTGTTGAATAACTTCAACAAGTTTCATCACTTGGTGTTCTATGGGTTCTTCTGCCTTCTGCTCTAAGCCGGTCATAAAGTGAAATTCTCTGTTGACTGCTTCTTCAATCCTGATCTACTTCACGAGTAGCTGTTCTTTCTCTTTTTGGATCTTCGCTCTGTCTTCTTCAAATTTCACTTGGAGAGTGTCCTTCTCTTGTTGCGCAGCTCGACGTTGTTCAATGATTTCCTCTTGTTCTTGCATTAAGTCCTGGGTGGCCTGCGCTGTTTCTTTCTATGCTTTCCAAAGGCATACTTCAACTGTGTCAGCAATCTTGTGGAGTTGAACTGATTCATCTCCCTCTTTTGTTCTTCCTTCTAGAAGGAGCGCAATGGAGACAACGCGGCTAGACTGAAGTGTCTGCTACACTCCTTGGAGCTCGATCTCAATTCTGTTACACATTGTCTCTTGCTCAGCTTCCTTCTTTTCTGCTATCTCTTTTATAGCTTCATTCATAGCTGCGATGAGGAAACTGAAGTCATTTGGAGTGAGCGTGGTCTGCAGTTTAGTTACGAGTGCTTTTGATTTCTTCCAGGAGGAAGGTTCCGAAGGCAAACCCTTCCTCTTCTTTATGATTTCTACTTCATCTTATTGTCTTTGTTTGACTTCTTCTAAGTCTTCACGATCACCTCCTTGGTCTGGTGTAATGGAATCCATCCTCATAGATAAGCTATCTATATCCTGGACTTCCTCAACCTTCTTCGTCTTCTTTGTTTTTTTGTCTTACTGTCCCGAGGTGTATCCTGTGCAGCTTCTGGGCTATCGATGTTAGACATTTCTGCGGGGTCTGCTGAAATAAGGAGGTCCACCGACCATTCCTTGGTGATCTCCTCCAGGTCTTCTTCTGTTAACTTATAATAAGACTGAAGTTGTTCCTTGTGCTCATCAGCGAGTGCTAAAATATATATGAAATGGCTGTCTGTGCTGAACTTCATCAAAGCTCAAAACCTGTGTAAAGTATTCAGGGTCATGCGAGGCTGGGACTGGATGGAGAGCTTCAACTGGGTGTAGTAGGTATGGAAGACGACATTGGATTTCCACTGCTTGTTCATATCGTTCGAGTACCACAATGTACTGAACTTCGCGGCCAGTGGTTCAAAGGGGTCGATGTCTGGGAAGGTTTCACCTTCCGGTAGCTCCCATGCAACAAAAGATATAAGTATTGAGAGCCAGTTAAAATGGAATTCATGCCCCTGATACTGGGCTTCTCTACAGTCAATCTCTAGTTGATTCACCAGGTACTTCACCTAGTTCATCTGTAGTCCCTCTGCACACTTCCCTGTGAGGTCGACTACAAAGCCGGATACTTGTGTGGCTCGATTCTTGCATGCCAACTTCCCTGCAATCAACTGACAGGCGAGGCGCACTATGCCACTTTCAATAGAATGTACCTTGTATCCTCGCGCGCCTTTCTCAACATCTCCATAATCTTCTTTGATATTCTGAGAAAGAGCTTGATCTTCGGTCTTTCTAGGATAATAATCATGGGGATCAGGGCCCTGCATGCTAAGCCCGATGATTTGATTGATCATTGCTGGATCAACTATTATGCGATGATTTAGCCATAAGTATCCTCCATGGTAACTCTCCAGTAACAACTTCACACAAGCATTCACCTCCTGGTGTCTGCGGAAGTGCAGTATCTTCATAGCATTGAGTAGAGTGGACTGTGCGAGGTTCATCATCCATGGCTGAGGGATGATCTTCAAATTATTTCCCTTGGTTCTAGTTAGGTACTTGTATGGGGAAAGCATGATGTAAAATTTACAACCCCCCAGGTTGAAGTCACTAAACTTCAATTCTGCAATCTTGTCATGATCTACGTAGACTGCAGGTACCCCTTTCGGCAAGTACATAGTGACTAGAGTGTACTCAAAGTCTCTAGGCACATTGTCTCTGTTGATCGCACTGCGCATAGGTGGCATGTAAGCAGGTAGGATGGATGTAACCAACTTCGCGTTGGCCATATCATATTTATGTTTGGTTCTTCTTTCTGCATTGACTCGGGATGTTCCTACTTGAGTAGTCGACGGGGAGGTTTGCACTCCTCTCGTCGATGATGCCTCTAAGCTTATAGACAATCCTCTCTCCGACATGACTTGTTCGGCTCTGAGGCTAGCGAGTACCTCTCTTACAAATTCTTCATCTGTGCTAAATTCGTCAGACATATACGCTCAGGATCAATATCTCGGGTTCTCAAAGTGACATAGGTACTATAATAGGGTAGAAAGTAATAGTGGAGTAATCATTGTTCACAATTCATGTAGTCTGCGGACTCAAATTCACAATTAGAAAAAGTGTCTTCCGTGCATGGCGTGATGGAATAAATAAGTAACTCTGTAACAGATCATTTACAATGGATATGGGGCTTCATTAACTCTTGTTCTGTCTGTTATGGCACAGTCTAATGGTCTGGTGATGAGCCATCAATGCTTTTTGATACGTTCGGAGCGTCAGTCGAATAGATATATCAACCTCCAATGACTATATTTCTTTTCCATGGCGAAGTGACCCATGTTGTTGTTTTGATATCCCGACGATGCTCCAAGTTTGCAAAGTTTCTTTCTGAGAGGTTCCCTCTGGAACCCTCTGTAGCTTGTCGATCTTAGCTTTCTTTTTACTTAGCTTCCTACCCTTCTTCCCCGTGAGCTTCGTCTCGGTAGTTATTTTCCCGTCCTGATTCTTATTTTCCTTGGGCATAGTCACTTCGCACTGCTAAGGTTCTCTCCCAAGACTCAGGGGTACTACTTCTTCTATATATGATACAGATACTCCAATCTTCTGTGAGTCCCCTAATGTTTTTGCAAATTTGACATCTGGGCTTCTAGTGTCAAATAGCTTTGATTTGCTCTCCTGTTCCTCAATCAACTGTGCGATCCTTCTAGTCATGAAATATTTTAACTCTTGTCTCTATTGTTCTAAAACCTTTTCTTCTTCCTTCTTCCTGGATTGATCTCTTTCAATCCAAGGTTGTCCAACTAATATAGTAAACAGGGTGCTGCCCTCAATAAATTTGATAATCTCAAAATCTTCCTCTGTCGAAGTTCCATTGACATTCCTAGATATTTGAGTGAGCCTTCCACATAGGTTTACCAATTTCCCTCTGAATAGCCTTATTCTGCTTAGTGAAGGGATCATAGCAGGCCTTCCTATAGATTCCCAAGTTCTCTCTATCATAACATTCACCTGTGTTTCCTCGTCCAGAACACAGTCAATGTTGAAGTCTCCTATTCTTACCTCGATGCATTCTTTTTCATTAAAGACCTATGATAATCTAACATGTTGGTGGTCATTCAAGGTGTCTTTCATCTGTAGTAATATATTTTCTGATTCTCTCTAGGGTTCTGATATTTCTGGACTTGCCTTAGGGTTTTCTTCATTCAGATTCATGCCTTCAATCTTAGCAATCATTCTAGGGAAATCCAATACTTTGTGGTCCAAGGATTTGCAACAGAGATAACTAGATCTCCCACCAGGGCATTCCTTAGCAATATGTCCTGGTCTTCTGCAACTGTAACATAGTGTTAATCCTCTCTTTCTCTTAAATGCTCCCCAACTTCTTCTGTACTACGCACCAGGATCATGGTAGCTAGCCTGCAAAAAAATATTTCTAGGATCTTGCATCCATTTGTTAGTCCAAACATTCTTTTTGTGCATAGGTATAACATATCTATCAGATCTGTTCATATCGAACTTTCTTTCATCTATTAATTCCCTAGATTTCAAGCTAGGACAGTGTCTATCAAACATACCTAGATCCATGCTCTAGAAACAAAAAATTTCAGTTATCTTACTTCTATAGAGCTTAAAGATTTCAGATCTAAAAACTTTTAACTATTCTTACCTTTATCAGAGCACCGAGCTTACATATCTTACCTCTTTTCTTCAGAAATTTCCACTTTTACTTTTCTTAGAGCACAAAGAGTTTAGATCTCGCTTCTTTTCTTCAAATCTGGCCTTCTCTTTTCAACACATAGATTTTCATATCAAGTAAAATACTACGCACTAGGGCACATATCCACGTACAATGTTAAGGTCCTAACCCGCACATAGGTAGATCAATGTATTCGGATGTAATAAAGGTCAATATTAATAAGACCTTTCAATAAAATAGAATAAGGCGGATGTAAGAAGACCT
>JZKD02S1831550.1:444687-486438 GCA_000966675.3 Picea glauca | reverse complement strand
GGCGGACATGTTAAGGTCCTAACCTGCACATAGGTAGATCAATGTATTCAGATGTAATAAAGGTCAATATTAATAAGACCTTTCAATAAAATAGAATAAGGCAGATGTAAGAAGAAATAATAGAAGCTTCCGCTTCTAGAAGGATCTTCCTCTAGATGTTTCTCTTAATAGACATATTTAGTATAAATAAGAGTCGAGGGTATGAAAACCCTAACTTGGAGATTATTGTAACAGAGCGCTGCTCGATTGGAGGTTGCCCCCTCGAAGAGGCCTATGAACATTGCTTTCTGAATCAAAGTGCTTTTCTATTGCTATTTCGCAACTTATTTCTGTGTATTGTGAAGATTATGCTGGATATTTTACTGTTATTCTGCCATTTCTAGCATTTTATTTCTATTCTACATATTTTATATATCTGGTATCTTACACACAAAGCTTCTAGAGTTTCAGGATGAATCTTTGCACAAAGATTCTTCTCCCTTAGTTCCCACCAATCACAGTTTTAGTCCCGAAAACGGAACCATTTGTTGGCATAGGGGCAGACCCAGGGTTCAACGCTAAAACAACGCACCAACAAAACCCTAACTACCATCCCTATCAACAACACCTGTGAAGCAGATGAGGTCTCACCCGAGGTAGAGGCAGGGGTGGTTGCAAGACTCAGGTGTCTTCAACCTTAGCTGGGACACAGGTCTGTGATTACAACACTTAGAAAGCACTTAGCATAGATCATTCATTAATATTCCACTTAGATCTACTCCCCTGACATAACAAAACATCGTAACATTCACTTAGGTCTAGGGTATTTTAGTACTTAGCAACAAGAAGACAGATCATATCTGGTATACCAAGCACTTAGCATATTCATACACATCGGGTTTAGCATTCATATACATCTCTAGCACTAAGCATAAGCAAGTATATCTAATCACATCTAAGAACTTAGCAATACAAAATATCTAAGAATAAGCACAAAGCACAAAGCACAAAGCACAACACACAATATTTACATGGTTCACCCCCACCCCAGGGCTACGCCCACCAACTCTTCTTCTTTATTAGCTTCAGTCAATCCGGTTACAACACAAATCTATCAAAATCCTACTCCACATAGGAAAGGAGATCTGCGGGCACCTCGCCAGATCCCCCTTCCTCGAGTAGATCTAACATAGAGCCTCCTTACAATCTGTGCACTCAACACTTACAACACTTGCACTCAGCTCTGCAAGTCAATCACATAGTTCAATTCTAGCACTAAGCCCTCGGCTAATCTTATCCTTTACTTACATCGCCTAGATATCTATTTATACATTACAAAAGTGGGCCTAAGCATGGGTAAACCCACGGGCCAACATCCCTTTCCCATTACATATTCCCAAAAAACCCAAAAAGGACCCAAAAAGGGGGTCTAGCTTTCGCAATATCTGCTTCACTTTGCGCTTCGTCTTCGACAGGCTGTCGGAGTCCCAAAAATGGTCAAATATGACCAAGTGTTTCTCAAAACTTGGTCAAGGTCCAACATAAGTGATCTTGGGATCCCTGCCTAATATTATTTACTTAGGCACACCATGTAGCCTAGAAATTTCTGTCATATAAATTTCTGCAATATTGGCTGCCTTATGAGTTACTTTTACAGGAAGGAAATCTATAACCTTTGTAAGCTTGTTCACCACTACCATGATGGAATCATGTTTCCTTTATGTCCTAGGAAATTTGGTAATGAAATCAACAATTATAACTTTCCATTTCCATTCAGGAATGGGAAATGGCTGCAACAATCCCCCTGGATGTCTGTTCTTAGATTTTACCTTCTAACATTCCATGCATCTAGACAAATAATCAGTGACATCTTTCTTCATACCAGGCCAAAAATATTGGCCTCTTACAACTGTAATAGTTTTCTGGTATCCTGGATGCCCAACGTATGGCACATTGTGCATCTCCTTTAAAACATAATTTCTCAATTCCCAAGAATTGAGAACATATATTCTATTATGGAATAAGAGGATTCCATCCTCTTCTAGCTTGTAATTCTTATATTTATGTTGTACATTATTTTTGTGTAAGCGTTAACTTGCATATAATGCTGATATGTTGTTACATCCTCTAGAATTCTATCATTCGAATCTATCTTGTACATACTAATGGTTGTAGCATGCATTTTATGAACCCTTCTACTGAGTGCATCAACCACTTTATTCTCTGTTCCCTTTATGTGCTTGATGTCAAAATTATATTCACTAATAAATTCCAACAATCTAGTTTGTCTAGCATTTAGTGTTCGTTGTTAAAACACATATTTCTGACCACTATGGTCTGTCCTCAATTCAAATTTTTTTCCCATAAGGTAATGTCTCCACATCCTTAAATCATGTACTATGGATTACAACTCCAAGTCATGTGTGGCATAATTTAGTTCATGCTCCTTTAATTTTTTGAACTCATAACAAATTACATGTCCATTTTGCATAAGTACTCCACCAATCCCTTCCTTGCATACATATGTGTGCACAACAAAATCCTCATCTAGATTTGCAACTTTTAAAATAGGTGCACTGGTTAGAAAATCCTTTAAGCACTAGAAATTCTCTTCACACTTAACACTCCATTCAAATTTTACTCCTTTCTTTTGAAAATATGTTATTAGGTGTACAATTTTGGAGAATCCCACAATGAATATCCTGTAATAACCATCTAGACCCATAAATTATCTAACCTCTAAAATATTTGTTGGCTCTGGCCAACTTTTTATTTCTTCAATCTTTTCTGGATCCACTGCTATGACATCTTCTGAAGCAATGTGGCCCAAATAATGGATATGATTTTGATATAACGTACATTTACTTAATTTGGCATACAATTGGTTCTCTCTCAACACTTGAAACACCATCCTCAAATGTTTCTCATGCTCCTCCTCTGTCTTGAAATAGATGAGAATATCATCCAAAAATGAAATAAATAACTTGTTTAGTAAATCTATGAACACCCCCATTCATTAGACACATAAATGTAGCTGGTGCATTTTTTAACCCAAAAGGAACCACCATAAATTCATAGTTTCCATACCTTGTTTGAAAGACTCTTTTGCTAGTGTATTCTTCTTTTATTCTCACTTGATGATAGCCTGACCTCAAGTCAATCTTGGAGAATATATTTTCTCCTTTCAACTGATCAAATATATAATCAATCCTTGGAAAAGGACATCTGTTTTTGAGTGTAACCTGGTTCAACTGTCTGAAGTCAATACATAACCTCAACATTCCATGTTTTTTCTTAACAAAAAGGAATGGGGAACCCCATGGATAAACACTTGGGCGCATTTACCCCTTCTTTAACAACTCTTTTATATGCATTTGCAACTCTTTTATCTTTGGCATGCTCATTTTGTAGGGAGTCTTAGATATTGGGGAAACTCCAGGAATTAAGTCAATATAGAAATATATATCCCTCTTTAGTGGAAATCCTGGTAGCTCCCCAAACACATCTTCAAAATCCTTCAAGACTTGTCTCTTTATCCTTCATTGTCTCTTGCACATGGGATATATATATCTGGAACCCTTTTCTAAAACTTATTTTCAACTGCAATGTTGAAAACTATCGGACATATATAGGCCTTGGAATACCTTGCACTATCCTTGAATTCCCTTCCTCATCAAGACATGTGAAAATCTTGTTATAACAATCTAAAAAAACACGATGCTTCTCTAGCCAATCCATACCAATCAAGCAGTCATAAGACCCAAGCGGTATGATGTTCAAATATTCCTTAGTGTTAATTCCATTCATGTTCATAGGGAATTCTTTAACAAGCTCATTAATTCTTCTCTTGGTTCCAGTAGCTAGATGAACTAACCAATACTTTTCATTCTTACATTTCTTCAATTTAAATCTTTCAACTAGCTTTGGATCTATATAGATATGACTAGCTCCAAAATAAATTAAAATAGCTATGAGATAATTATCAATATCACCTTCCACTTCAATCATGTGGGATTGATAGTCTACTTGTCTATTGTCCAAGGCTGCATAGATCCTTGACATGCTTCTGCCAATGTCCTCTACAATCTCCTCTTGCTTGATGCTATGCATAATCTTCATTTTATCTCCTCGGTGAGGAAAATATTTATACATGTGATCTCCTTCACATCCCCAAAATTTTATGGGCCTTTTTCTCTTGGCCTCTTTCCCAAGGAATTTGTCATTTTCTGATCGCCTTGAGATGGCTTCCCTTGTTGATGTTCTTGAGAACTATTCCTTATGAAAGGTGGCTTGAATCATTTCTTCATTTTATCCATCTTTCCTTTCTTCTTGTCATCCCAAGCCTTTTGAAAAGTTGTCCTTCCTCTATTCTTCTCATATAAATACTTAGCATTTCTTATGTCTTCTTCTAAATTCATAGGCTCATCAAATTGAATTTTATCTGTGTAGAAGGATGGCAGCCCACTCAAGAACGTTTGATTTTTGTCCTTATCATCCCCGATGAATCTCACATTCCTGATAAGTTATGAAAACTTCCTCTCATATTCATCCAGGTCATGTTCCAAAGTTTGATTTCAAAGAACTCTTGCATATTCTTGTCATAATATTGCTTTGAAAAGTACCACTGCTGAAAATATTTCTTGAATTGATTCCAAGAAATTCTCTTCTCATCAAGGTGCTTAACCTGCTTTATCCTATCCCACCACATAGATTCCTTTTTGTGAAGGTGGTAGGTTACATTTATGGCTTCCTCTTTTGATGAGTAATTATGCATCTGGAAATATTTCCTCATTCCCAGTAACCATGCTTCCACATCTTCTCCTTTCTTTTTTTCTCCATCAAAAGATGGTGGCTTGATTTTCCTCAGCTCCCCTTGCAAGCTATTTGACCCATGTCTCCTTCTTTGATGTTTAACATGAGAAATAATTGGGCTTCTTTCCAACCTTGAACATGCATATGGGCTTCTGGTTGAGTTCCCTGGGGAATGATGATGTTGATGCCTGCTAATACTCCTTGATTATCTGGATCCACTATCATCTCTCCTATCATGAGATCTAGATGTTTCCACTTGCCTTACACTAGCTTCTTGCTTTATGCCTGAATCTTTATTGACTTGCTTTTGCAACATATTAAGGCTTTGTAGTATTTCCTTTCTGGGATTTCACAATCTTTTCTTTATCGACCCTATAGATTTGCACTTCTCTTTGTAGGATTCTCATGGTTATATGATCCTGCCCGTTTCTTCTTTTATCAGAATATGTCTCAGTATTACCCATGATGACATGCAGACCTAATATCTCTTATTTATGGATTTAATACCCTTGTGCATCATCCATATATGTATTTCTCATATAGGGACTAAAGTCTTCTTTCTATATCTCTAATTCTACAAGAATGTGCATACAATAATTGTTGTTAGAATTAAGCATATTGCAAAATATTTATTAATTAGATTACAGGTTATTATTCACATCAATTTATGAACAAAAAATTGCACCAAGTCAAAATATGATTCCTTAAACACGTTCTTCTCCAAAACATTTCTCCACTGACTATACTCATGCCTCATTTTGAGTTATGAGCGAAAAGTTACAACATCCATATGCTGCAATTTCCACTCTTTTACTACTACATAATTACTTTATTACTTTTTGGAAAACGTTTAGCACCCAATTCAAAATTCAGGATGTATATATGTCTTCTCCTCCTCAATATTTTACAATGACTATTCGTTTGCTCAAATATGAGCTCCAAGCTGAAATTTATGCCCCGAAGAATTTTTAATTGTTTTTCCCTTTTTATCCCCATGTGCTAGAGGTGTCTTATTTATATTCCTACACATATTCACATACATAGATCCAAAATATAGCTCCATGGATGTATTCTATGGATCATAATATTTCCATATACTACTCTTATGCCTCAAATAAACTTCTGAGTAAAGCGTTATGCCCTGTAAAAGTAAATTGGTGCTGAAATTTTACCTTAACTGTTTTAGCTCTAACTTTATCATACAAGCTCTATTTTTCCCCCAGAGTAACTCATTGGATAAATCTCTCTAATTTCTTTTATTTGAGATGTAGAGAGAAGTGTACCTTGGTACACTCTATTATCGTGGGTTTTGATGCCTTAAAACGTCGTTTAGGGATTCAAAATTGCTTTGCAAGTTCATGACCTTCAAAAACCCAAAAAGTTCATAGAAATTTGACTGTTTTATTGTTATATCAACCTTTAAATATGATCCTTTGATCTTAAAATCAGGTGAGATCTTAGCCGTCAATCTACCATAATTGCATAGATTTCTGACCTGACCGTATCGACCCATTTCCTTTGGAAATTAGTTGCAACACACTTCTGAACCAATCGAATCGACCATCTACCATCGATCGATGATGATTTTCATTGGCGGATGAAACTCCTTACCAATTTGGCTAACTTGACCATCGACCCATCAACCATTCATGTTAATGGACGAGAACACTTCTCTAATTCGGCTGACCTAACCATCAACCTTTGGTCACTTATTGGATGATGTGGTGACTACTGACGTGGAATGACATGTGGATGCTAATGTGGAATGACACATCATCCTGAGTTGTCAAATTGGCTAACATAGAAACTTCTTACGTGGATGCTAATGTGACATGAAACACCATTCTTCTCTTTTCTCCATTGACCGTCAATTATTTCTCTTGGGTGACCCGAACACCTTATTGAAATCAGATGACACCCAACCATTGACCCATCGACTGTCAGCCATTCCTCTTGCTAGGTCAAAATACTTTGTTGAATTTGGTTGACACATAACTATTGGCCGATTGGCCATTGACCATTCCTCTTTCTCGATCATGAAACTTCACCATATTTGGCAGACACTTGACCATCGACCCATTGACCATCAACAATTTCCATGGGTGACCAAATAATTGGCCAATTTGACTGATCCAACCATCAGCTGTCGACCGTTGACGATTTTCTTTCACCAAATCCAACACATAGAAAATTATCGATCATTCTCTGATTGATCTAGACTATTGATATCCCAATCGAAATGATCTGAACCATTGATTCACCGAAATTATACCAACTCTACCGAGGAATCTTGACCATCGATCTAATCCATTTCTCAAACCCCCGAAATGAATCATGGTCGTTGATCAACCCTAACCTCCCAACAACTGACAATGAATCTAAACCGTTGATTTGATCTATTTTTTACATAGCCGAAAATGAATCTCGACCGTTGATTTGATCCTTTTTCCAAATGAATGAAAACAAATCCTGGTCGTTGATTGGTCAAACCTTAGAAACTTCTGAAATCCTTGTAAATTTTTAAATTCATCAAAACAAATCTAGGCCGTTGATCTCAAGATCAGACGCGATCTTGGTCATCGATTTGCTAAACTCTCCTGGCTTTATCAACCTTCATTAAAACGTGAAATTCAAACTTGATGGTCGAATTTAACTCGATAATTCGATCAATTGACGCCATTAAACATCTCAGACAATTTTGGGTAATTCAAAACTCAAATTTTCCGACGAATTTGGGGATTTTCGCTATGGTTCTAGAGTTTTTTTCCCAAATTCACTCAGACCAAGGTCCGTAACAATGGATTTTCCCAAATTTGCACTAGTTTTTGGCCCATACAGGTCTACTGTTGAACTTATTCTTTGATACAACTCTGTAATGTACCTGGCCCCCAATTGGGTAACATCACTTACTAAAATAACTCAATAAAAATTTCTAATGCCAAATCTATATGTGGAATTAAAACAAAACATGACATTCAAACTCATGTAGTAATCCAAACTAATTAAAAATGTAATTGCAATTGCTTAACTATGTATAGAAACAAGTACATAACATACAACAACATTCAACCATAAAATAGAGACATGAATGCATCTTTCTGCTCACAACAAGCAACAATAACCAATTACATCTCATAGTAAATTGCACAACAACTACATCAACATTATACATGAGTAAACACAACAAATAGAACACTTATCTTATAAAATGTGCAACCCACTGCAGAGGACGAATGTTCCTCCCAACCGTATGCTTACTATTCCATATCTTAACAACAACCCACACCTACGTTGGGGCTATGAATCCATAAGAGACGGTGTTCCCTAAGGCTAGCTAATGTCCCCCTCTCAATAGTCAATTCTCACAACAAATTCCAGTCCACTAACTCTCTTCCCCTCAACCTGCACAACCTAAGAGATAGAATACCCCTTCACTGGTCATAGTCCCTTAGGCCTTTCCAGTCCCTTCCAGGGCTTCCAACATAGGTTGGATAGGAAATCTACTTGGATGGACCTTAGGAATTCTACAGTTGCAAAAATGAATTCTCCCAACATCAAAACACATATTTCCTTAGTGAATCCATGAAATGAGGAGAGAATTTGTGAAACAAACAAGAGACACACATGTATAATGCAGGTGGTAGAATATTTTCCTAACACCTGCCTAAGTCTTATTATTGTGAAATAATTACAATATGAGCACTACCGACTCAACTTACAACTTGGCAGAGTCACATGAATT
The DNA here is from genome assembly GCA_000966675.3 of Picea glauca. Taxonomy (NCBI): domain Eukaryota; kingdom Viridiplantae; phylum Streptophyta; class Pinopsida; order Pinales; family Pinaceae; genus Picea; species Picea glauca. The sequence continues at coordinate 477,905 of JZKD02S1831550.1, read as the reverse complement.
TTCTTACCTCACCAATACACTCATACATATATTTTTCACACCAAAACTCATCCCCTATAACATCTTCCACAACTCCTACAAAGTACCCGAAATGTGCATGCACCATAAATTCATTGTCTCTTCTCTATTGCAAGAATTCACAAAGACCTGTAGTTTTGTCTCACAACTTCCTCACCTAGACCTGTGGCAATACTTCCCCAAAATCAAACCACAAGAAGGTCGCCCAACTCTATCCACGGAATCACCTCAAGGAAACACAATTCCTCCCATGTGGAGTGACTTGGCTCCTTTAGGATACTACCCCTCTACATCCCTATCTGCCTCATAATCGCATAGTTGGTCTCACTCTCCTTGTTTTTCCAATATTCCCTCCTTGGTTGTGCGCCCTTGTTCTCTTACATGGAATCCAAATGTCACCATCGCTAACCCTCACATCCTTTGGGTTTGTTGCACAGCTTTGCGAACCATCACACCCAAAATAATCATTGCACTGCTTCACAGACCCATGTTCTCAAATGAACCGATGCGCTCATCAACTATCACATCCCTTGGGACTGACATGCCCCAAGCTTGGTGTGATCCTCATGTCACCATTCCCCAACCTATTTGGTGTGCCCCTTATCTTGGTCGCTTCCACCCAATGATTCACCAGATGATTTGGAAATCCCAAGGCACCCACTTTCCCAACTAGTGTGATTCTTGGGTGCTAGAGAAACCCTAATCTTTGTCTCCTTGAGGTCTTGGGTGAGGGTATATGTACCCTTCAATTCAAATACATTACATCTTACCCCACCTCAAGTCGTTTCCATCCCCAACGACATCCACAGAATATGCAATCTGAAGTCTCTTCCTGAACTTTTGTTGATTCAGGTGGATATCGATTGCCACCCACCTATTCCACTGTCTCAAAGAACAATTTTTGTTTTGGTAGTTTTTTCCTAGTTTTTTGGGTCCTAAACTTTCAGGGTTGTTTTGAGGCCCTAAAAAATATTTTTTTGGCACGACATAATCACATTATAGGCTTTAGCTAAAGTGTGATGAAAACATGTGTAGTCCTCGGATAATTCTTTCCAATGAGCTATCATGTGCCTAAAATAGAGATCATATGCAAATGTTACGACCCTAGGAAGTTGATGTACCAACTTACCCCATCGGGGCACACATGAATTTTGGTTCTTCATATACTAGGGTTAGGTTTTTGGATGTTTAGGGTTTTCTCATATATGATTTATGTTAAAAATGCCTTTGGATCCTCATTGTAACCATCTTCTTGCAAATGACCATAGCCATCATATCTCTTCTCAGAGATAAGTTTCCACCATTTGAGCAAGTTTGTTTCAGTCTACATTTTTATAGTTTCAACATATTCTCTTTATTAATAGAAGACAATTTTGACTGTATCTTTGTGTATTTATTTGTTATAAATCTTCATTCCATTTTGTTACATTTATAAATCTAGATCAATGGTATCAAAGCAATCTGATCTTTATTTGTTTCTCTGTGCATGTCCCCAATGAGGTCAGGGTACAAGGAGTTGGGACTCAAAGTGGTCGAGCCCTTGCAGGACCGTCCCCATAGATCGCAAAGGCCTCCCATGGTGGAAGAAAAGAGAGATGATGGATCAGGAGATCCTTTTAAATTGTTGCTTGAGGAAGCCCTCGCGTGACAAATGAACGAGATACCAGACAACACATCTTCATCAAGAAACCACACCACTTCCTTAAAGGTACAATTCAATTTTGATATCCCCTTATTTGAAGGCCAGATAGATGCAGATGTTGTAGATAAATGGTTAAATCTGCTAGAAGGGTATTTTTCGGTCCATAATTTTTCCGATATAGAAAAAATTAGCTTTGCGGTCCTTAAGGTTGTCCCCCAGGTCAATAATTGGTGGGAAAGTTACTGTAAGCAAAGGGTCACTGAGAAATATGAAATATTTGTGGTCTCCCCCACTTGGGATTCTTTCAGAGATTCTATTAAGGAACAATACTACCCTATTGGAAGCTACGATGACCAATATACGAGATGGACCACATTGCAATTTCACAAATATATTCCATACCTTGCGCATCAAGATGGGTATCAAGGAATCCAAATGAAATCTGGTGTGGAAGTATTGTGGCTATCTGCATAGATACATCTAAACAAAAATGGAGTTTCTGTACATCTCATCACAGGGTACAACATATCGATATGCTGTCAAAATCGAGCAGAAATTTGAACAAAAGAAGCAGGAGTTTGGATCTACAAATTCCTCACAGCAGAATCAGTGCAAAGAAATCCCCAACCCATAGAATAAAGGAAAGAGAAAGGATGGACCCTCTTAGGAAAACCAGTCCAAGCCACAAACAAATAAGGTTAATGAGAAGACGAAGAAAGACACTAGGAAGTGGTGTGAATTCCATAAAATCCCTTGGCATAACATCGATGAATGTCACTCGAAGAAGTCATTGGTGGATGAGCTGAAAGCCTCAGATTCAAAGGTAGGTTTTGACTCTGAATCATATCTAGACAAAGGGAATAAAATCATTGACATAGAACCTAGTGTCATTGTTTCTACCACCAGGTTCTAGCCAAGTGAATGAGAGGAATCAGAGGAAGGGGAACACCTTTTTCACTCGAAGATGTGGGTGAAGGGTGATCCATTGCATTTCATTGTTTATAATGAAAGTAAAAATAACCTGATCTCAGCAGAGATCATCAAGCGATTGAACCTACTGACTAAACCACACCCACAACCCTACACCATCGGGTGGCTCTGCTAAGGAAGATACCTCCACGTCAACCAATAGTGTTGTCTTCCCTACTGCATCAAGCCCTTCAACGATGAGGTATTGTGTGATATCTCCCCCTTTGAACTTTGTGATGTTATTTTATGCCAACCATATTTGTGGAAACAACATGTTGTATATGATTCTAGACCTTGCAATGTTATTATTACTTTGGGTAGACAATTGTACATGATACTAGAGGTAGCTCCACCTACATTTATTTCTTTGATATTTTCTAAGCAATGCAGGAAGATCATTTCTCAGACCGAGAAATTTTTCTTCTTCATGATTCTCTCTCAAAGTGAACAGAAGGTCATAGCCACATCCATGGCCTCTGCACATGTACTCTCCATGCAATAGAAGCAAGTGGACAATATTATGGAAGAATACAAGGAAATATTCTCCTCACCCAATGGGGTTCCGTGGTACTGTCAGGTCAAGTATTAAACCGATCTAAACCTCTATGCAATGGGCCAGTATATTGCCTCTCTCTAATGGAAAACGAGGAAATTAAGCAACAAATCCAAGAGATAATTCAAAAGGGGCACATCCAACCCACCTCCTCACCCCGCAGGAGCCCAATTGTACTCGTACAGAAGAAATATGGGACTTGGTGACTCTGCATTCATCATAGGGCCCTAAACAAAATCATAGATAGGAACTGGTACCCAATTCCCTGAATTGACGACCTTCTTGACTAGCTCAAGGGAGCCAAGTTTTTTAGCAAGATTGACCTAAAGTCTGGGTACCAATAGGTCCCAATAAAACAGACTGATGTATGGAAGATTGATTTCAATTCCAAAGAAGGTATTTTTTAATGGCTAGTCAATCCCTTTGGTTTAAAAAATGCTCCAACAAATTTCATGAGATTGATGGATTATATATTGCGACCCTTCACCAATTCCTTTATGGTGGTATATCTGGATGACATCCTCACCTTCAACAAGAATTGGGAAGAACAATTGCATCATATTCAACAGGTCCTTCGCACTCTGCGACAACACAAGCTATATGCTAACCTGGAAAAATTATTCTTCAGCATGAACATGGTCCAATACCTAGGATACATTGTTGATTAACATGGCATGCATGTGGATCCATCCAAGATCCAATTCATTCATAACTAGCTAGCCTCGACCACACTAATCGAACTTCAAATTTTCTTAATACTTTCCAACTTATATTGCAGGTTCATGTTGATATTCTCCCATATTGCATGGGCCCTCAACCAATTGACCAAGGGTGGTGGCAAGGAAAATTTCACGTGAGGGAAGTCACAAAAACAGGCATTCAATGATTTGAAACATCGCTTGTGCTCAACTCTAGTACTCTCCTTACTTGATTTGTAACAACCTTTTGAGATTGAGACCGATGATTCACACTATTCCATGGGTACTTTGCTCACTCAAAATGGTCATCCAGTGGCATATCATAGTGAGACACTATCAGATACCATCCGCAAGTACCCCACCTATGAAAAAGAAACATATTCCATCGTACAAGACTGCCGAAAATGGAATCACTACATTCTCAAGAAGGAGACAATCATTTGTTGATTAATTGGGTTGGTTGTCATTGATGTCAACCCTTGAAGAAATTCTGGTAGCGAATTATGGTAGCACAAAGGTTTGGGTAATGGACCCAAGTTTGTTTGATGTATAATGGTATGATTTTTAATATATTCAAAGGTAACATTACTCTAGATGGATAGTACATGTCATGGTATTTAAAGTGGTATGTGGAACCTCACATAACTCCTCATGGTTAGAGAGTTATGGCCATGTAAAGTTGGAGAACCCTCATGAGTCATCTAGAAGCCCCAAAAGGTCAAAGTAGTCAAAGTGGTTGCAAAGACGAAATTATTTAAATAATAAAGTGAAGTGATGAGTGTACTATAAGTCAAAATAAATTATTTAAATAATAAATTTAATGGAGAAATTACTAAGTGGACAAGTGGTTAGAAGTGGGTTAGCCCTAAAATAAGGAAAGTCGTTTAAGATGGTTAGAAGGTATCCCCTTGAGGAAGCTACATGAAAGTATAAATAAGAGGCAAGGGTATTTCATTTAATCACACTTGAGCATATTGAATATCTACAAGTGATTAAGGTAACCAAAGGATATCTAAGGCAAATTTCAGAGGGAAGGTGAAGTAAATAAGGACAAAATTCAAGGGAGGATAAATTCTTTTGATGATGCTTTCTAAGTTATGTTATTTACAAGTCATCTCACCATTTTCATAATAATTTTTTTCTAGAATGATTCAAATAGATAATTTTGGAGGCCATTGAGGAAACATATCCAAGTAGTTGTGATAATTTTTTTATGTTGTGGGTCGTTGTATTTTTGGCATTACACTTCGTGGAAAATAGGGTTTGTGGCTAGTCCTAAAACTAGTCTAAAATAGGTGTTTCGGGTAAACACGTCATAAATTCTACATAAAATATCCAAATTTAGTAAGAACACATGTATTGGTTAGATTAAAGTCTATAGTATTCTGTGTACCATTTTAAGATCCATACAACAAATATTCCGTGCAAGGCACACTCTACAAGTTCTCTCTCTAGAATAAGAAAAAATTCAACAAGGTATGCCATTTTTTCTATAACTCCTTTTCTGAGAGGTTCCAAGTAGTGAAACTTGGAGGAATTGAATAAAAGACATTCAAGAACATTGTGTACTATTTTCATATATTTATTCATTATAGGTACATAGTTATGATTATTTCAAGTTAGGGTTGTTGACTAATCCAAAATTAGTCATGTGAGACTAAAGTAAAGTTTGATGAAAATGCTAGTCTCCTATTGTTAAAGTTAAGAAAGTTTTGCAGGTATGTGATCATATACACCAAGTCTGTTACAGAGTTACAAATCAGATTTGGATGATGAACTTGATGAGGTATTTTGGTTCAGGTACATGTTGGGTACATGGTTGTGACAAGTAGTTGATGAGTTGTCACATACATGAGGTTTATATTTGATGATGTTGGTACATCTTGATGAGTCATAGTTGATGAGTAGTTGATGCATGATTGGTACATACTTGGTACATGGTTGGAGACACTTGTTAGTAGTATTGTTGACACATGGTTTATGGATGATGTAATATACTTGTCTTGTCATATTATTAGAAACACATATTGATCTTGGTGATGATTATGAGTTGTTGTGTTATGCTTGGTTGATGCACATCTTGGTGTTATAGTGCATATGGTTGAGAGTTTGATATTGGTGAGTAGATCTGATTTGGTTGATAAGATTGATGAGGCAAGTTGTTGTGATAGGTTGTTTGGACAGGTTATTGTGATAGGTTATTTGTACAGGTTTGGTGCATGGTTGATGCATTTGTTTATGGTATAGGTTGAGGTATAGGTTGATGTATGGTACATGTTGGCATAGGTTATTGGTACATGTTGTTACAGTTTGTTTGGTGCAGGTTGATTGGTACAGGTTTACAATAGTAAATCTCACAGTGATAGTGTGACAGTGGTTTCATCATTCTACTTATATTTCAGGGCGGTTGGACGGGGAAAGGACATGTGTTTGTAGCCACCTTTCGGTTTTAGTCGGAGAAGATAGGGGGTTGTAGTCTCATTCTTATTGTATCCAAATAATTGGGGAGTTGGAGCTTCCCTCAGGTTGTAGCCCGAGGAACTAGGGGGTTGGAGCCTCCTTCTAGTTTCATTTGGAAAACAAATGAAGTTGGTGCTTCCAATTAATGTAATTCTTAAATACATATAAGAAAAAACATTATGTGGTTTTCTCCCGCTTTGGGTTTTCACGTAAACACACTGGTGTACTGTGTATGTATATGATTGCTCATTTTTTCATTGTTCATTTATTCTGCAACTACTGGATTATAATGCTACATTGATAGAACACTTGCATTTTGTGGTTAAAAAGGATTAAATTGATTTATTACTGATTCACCCCCCCTCTCAGTAATCCAACAATTGGTATCAGAGAAGGTTGCTTCAAAAATCAGTTTAACCATTGGAAGGAGATCATGGATTATTCTGAGAATGGAGTACCACTGTTTAATGGCCAGAATGGGTTAAAGTATAAGATATGGAGCAGAAGCATGAAAATATTTTTATAGAAATAGGGACATTATATTTGGCTATCAAATGTTACAATATATGATAGTTCAAAAAGGGAAAAGACTGGAGCCAAGAAGGAATTGAAGAAGAATAACAAAATAACAATGGATTTTATCTTTGAAGGATTACCTAATTGGGTAACAGAAAAGGTTGGTAAATGTTCATCAGCCAAAGAACTTTGGGATAAGTTACATGACATATATTCTTCACCCATCACAGATTCAAAAAATTCCAAAGACGATGCAGGTACAAATCAATAAGAAATATGTTCACCATGTCAAATAAATTCAGAATATGAAGAGTACATAATCAACAGAGGTATGTTGTTTTTCTTTAATTGTGAAAAACACAAACATATTGAAATATAATGTCATCAAGGAAATGAGACAGAAAAACTAATTAAAAAAGAAGACAATTATGAAACAAAATTGATTAGTGCTTTAGATGAACTAGGAAAATAAAGAGAAGAAAACAATTCATTCAAGAAAGAATTGATGAAACAAAAGGAAAGTGTTCACATTTTTGAAGAATCCCAATAGGTCATCGAGAACTTAAGAACTCATCTAGAAGAATATGGAAAGATCGAAGAAAATCTTGAATATCAAAAGAATCATTTGGAGGCCAACATAGCAGCACAAAAGGAAGAAGCATAAATGAGAGAGAAGATATTGACAGATCATCTTAAGGAAAGAACTAACGATCTAAACCAGCTTGAGGGAGGGTTTGGACAAGAAGAGAAAAGACTTGAAGAAGAAATAATCACATTAAAAATCCATCTTGAAGAAGTGAAAAGAAAAAAAGAAGTCATGAAGTCTCAAATAAAGAATAAATAAGAAGATGTTGAGAAGCTTGAAGAAGAAGTTGTCACATTGAGAAGTAAAATTGTCAAGCTCAACAAGAACGTTGAAGAGACAGAAACATCCATGTTAGTTATAGAGAATGAAGAGAAACACTCTAGGTTTTTAGAAAAGAAGAATGAAGAAAATAGAAAGAGTTATGCATAAATACTAAAAGGAAGGAATCATGGTCAAACAGGATCTAAGAAAACTATTGAAGATACATATTAAAGAAGACCATCCATGTTCAAGCCACAAAGAAGCTTCAATCGTGATCATGATCAGTCAAGGAAAACATTCATAAGGACTACACCACAAAGAAGATCATCCACTCCTAGGTATGCAGATTTATTTTATGTTCATTGTTTTTATTGTACTAATTTTGGACATAAGGTTGCAGATTGCAGGGATTATAAAAGAAATGTTCAAGCAAGAAATTCCTATGTGGCCCACGTGACATTGAATGTTACAAATGTCATAACTATGGACACATAGCTAGTGATTGTAGAATCATGATCGATACTTCCATGAAAGAGAAAACATATATTATATATAAGAAAGTATGGATAAGAAAACACAAAGAACAAGTGAACAAAGACCAGGTCCCAGAGATCGCAAGATTGACAATAAAATGAGATGAAGAAAATTCTACAGAGAAAAGGAAAGATATCAGATACATAAAGGTTTGAAAAATAATTGAACGAAAAGAAGGACATATAAATAAGGAACAGGTTCAAGAGATTGTACTTTCATGCATTGTAGTGAAAGATGAATCCGCAGACATAAGGAAATAAATCAGAGCTTAGAGAGATGATGAATATACCAATGAAGATGATGATGAATACACATAAGAGAAGGAATTTTTCTGATCCATCTAGCTTAGAGACTCCCATATAATATGAATCATAGATAGGGGAGTCTATGCGATAACTGAGACAGATTAAAGAACCATCCTACGAAAAGCTTGCAGAGTTTGAGTAGACAGATTCAGTGGATTCAGTTAGAAAAATTAAAATATGATAGATCAATCAGTTGTAGTACTTAATGATAGTACATTGACATATGAATCAAAATTATGGATAGTTGTGTAGCATAGTCTTGGATAGTATGGATAGATATGGATTCGTAAGAACACTTAGCAGGTTTGGAAAGATATATGAAAGTGGATGAGAGCATGGATTCCAAATTGACAGATATTTTTTGGACACATGCAGTGCATACAACAATTCACATTCCAAACAGAGTAATTATTAGAAACAACAATGACAAAAATCCCTATGATGTATGGAAATGTAGACCAACAAATGTGAAGCACTTTAGAGTATTTGGAAGAAAATGCTACATCAAAAGAGAATATGGCAGAATGAGAAAGTTTGACTCTCGTGTGGACAAAGGAGTACTTGTTGGTTACTCAAGTACAAGTAAAGCATACAAATGTTACAATCTGATATTTAATAAAGTTGTGGAAAGCATCAATGTAACAATTGATGAAACCGGTGGACGAGAATCAAAGGAAGAAGAAAATGAATCAGTGGAACAACTTTACGAAGAAGAAGAAAAAGATGAAGAAGAAGTAGAAGAGGAAGATGAATAAGATCAGAAATAAGTAGAAGAGCAAGATCAACAAGTGCCTCCAAAGACACCTAGAAAACAAGTACAAAAGAATCATCCTTCAGACCAGATTATTAGAAACCAGGATGTAGGAGTTGACACTAGAAGAAGAATTTGTTCACCAGAAAAAATGCACCTAACGCTCTTATCTACGATTGAAACAAACAATTTTGAAGAGGCCAATAATGATGAAATCTGGAATAATGCATGAATTAAGAATTGGATCAAATAGAGATTATTGACCCTTGGGAATCGGTTCCAAGACCAAGGAATAAGAATGTGATTGGCAAAAGTGGGTTTTCATAAATAAATTGAATGAATATGAACATGTTACAAGTTACAAAGCTAGATTGGTATGTAAAGGATACACACAGGTTGAAGGAATTGACTTTGAAGAGACATTTGCCCCAGTTTCCAGAGTGGAAGCAATCCAATTGTTCTTATCTTATGCATGCTCCAAGAATATTAAAGTGTATCAAAAGGACCTGAAATTAACCTTTTTGAATGGGGAACTTGAAGAAGAAGTCTACATTGAACAAACAGAAGGATTTCAGTTGTCAGAGAACACAAATTACATGTGCAAATTGAAGAAGTCCTTGTATGGTCTAAAACATGCTCCTAGATCATGGTACTCTAGACTAGATAAATATCTACAACAGACAGGGTTCAGAAAATGAATTGCAGAAAACAACCTATACATCAAGGTAACTCAAGATAGTATTTTATTAATTGAAGTTTATGTTGATGATATTATTTTTGGAAGTAATGATGACAGTATAAGACATAAATTTGCAAAGGATATGCATAATGAATTTGAAATGTCATTACTTGGAGAACTATCCTTATTTCTAGGTCTTCAGATACATCAAAGCAACCAAGGAATTTTTATTTCTCAAACTAAGTATATTCGAGAAATGCTAAAGAGGATCGGAGTGGAATATTGCAAACCAATTACCACTCCTATGCAAACTAGTTGCAAGTTGAGAAAAGATGATGATTCATAGTCTACAGACCAGAGGAAATACAGGTCAATGATTGGTATCTTACTATATGTGACAACATCCAGACCAGATGTAATGCAGGCAGTTGGACAGGTGGCACGATTTCAAGAAACACCAATGGAATCACATGTATTAGTAATGAAGAGGATTTTCAGATATCTCAAAGGAACAAAAGAGTTTGGATTATGGTACCCAAAAGGAAAGGATATATCACTTATTGCCTACATAGATGTAGATTGTGAAGGTTGCATTGATGAATGATGAAGCACCAGTGGAGAAAAATTCTACTTGGATAAACAGGTTGATTATGATGAGCCCATTCTAGTCTATTGTGATAATACAAGTGCCATCAGTATCTCAAAGAACTCAGTGATGCACTCCAAGATGAAGCACATTCCAATCAAGTATCACTTTCTATGAGAACAGGTTACAGAGAATAACATCAAAGTTGAATATGTGGGGAAAAAAGAACAAGTAGCAGACATCTTTACAAAACCGCTTCCAAGAGAATCCTTTGAGCATCTTCGTTAGAGACTCGGAGTAATTTCTACTCCAAAATGAATGCTTTTGAATTCTTATCTTATATGTCTTAGATTTACACGAGGAACCACCATAAATAGGACAGTTAAGGTTGGGAGATCAGTTTCAGGAGGAGTTCATTCAGGGGGAGCATCCATGGATGGAAATATACCTTTTCCATTGATGACAAAGGGGGAGAGATTTATCAGATGCAAAGATAAATGCTTGGAGAAAGAGCATAGAGACATGGTTCCAAGGGGAGTGATGGTCACAAGGGGCATGAATTCAGTATTGCATCAGAGTGTTTCCATCAATGCCAAAGGGGGAGATTGTTGATTAATTGGGTTGGTTTTCATTGATGTCAACCCTTGAAGAAAGTACGATAGCAAATTTCGGTAGCACAAAGGTTTAGGTAATGGACCCAAGTTTGTTTGATGTATAATGGTATGAGTTTTAATATATTTGCAGGTAATACTATTCTCTATGGATAGTACATGTCATGCCATTTCCGGTGGTATGTGGAACATCACATAACTCCTCGTGGTTAGAGAGTTATGGCCATGTGAAGTTGGAGAACCCTCATGAGTCATCTAGAAGCCCAAAAAGGTCAAAGTAGTCAAAGTGGTTGCAAAGAAAAAAATATTTAAATAATAAAGTGAAGTGATGAGTGTACTATAAGTCAAAATAAATTATTGAAATAATAAAGTTAATGGAAAAATTACTAAGTGGACAAGTGGTTAGAAGTGGGTTATCCCCAAAATAAGGAAAGTGGGTTAAGATGGTTAGAAGGTAACCCCTTGAGTAAGCTACATGAAAGTATAAATAAGAGGAAAGGGTCTCTCATTTAATCACACTTGAGCATATTTAATATCTACAAGTGAATGAGGTAACCAAAGGATATCTAAGGCAAATTTCTGAGGGAAGGTGAAGTAAAGAAGGCCAAAATTCAAGGGAAGATAAATTCTTTTGATGATGCTTTCTAAGGTATGTTATTTACAGGTCATCTCACCATTTTCACAATAAATTGTTTTCTAGAATGATTTAGATCGAGAAATATGGAGGTCGTTGAGGAAACATATCCAAGTAGCTGTGATAAAAATTTCATCTTGCGGGTCGTTTCAGTTTTGGAGTTACACTCCATGGAAAATAGGGTTTGTGGCTAGTCCTGAAACTAGTCTAAAACATGTGTTTTGGGTAAAAACATCATAACTTATTAATAACAGATCCCAATTCAATAAGACCAAATGTATTGATTAGAGTACATTATGTAGTATTATGTGTACCATTTTCAGATCCACACAACAAATATTTTGTGCGGGGCATGCTCTACAAGTTCACTCTCTAGAATAAGCCAAAATTCAACAAGGTATGCCATTTTTTCTATAACACATTTTATGAGAGGTTCCAAGTAGTGAAACCTGGAGGAATTGCATAAAAGACATTGAATAACATTGTGTAATATTTTCATATCTTTATTCATTACATGTACATAGTTATGATTATTTCAAGTGAGGGTTTTTGACTAATCCAAAATTAGTCATGTTAGACTAAAGTAAAGTTTGATGAAAATGCTAGTCTCATGTTGTTAAAGTTAAGGAAGGTTTGTAGGTATGTGATCATATACACCAGGTTTGTTACAGAGTTACAAAACATATTTGGATGATGAAATTGATGAGGACTTTTGGTTGAGGTACATGTTGGGTACATGGTTGAGACAAGTAGTTGATGAGTTGGCACATACATGAGGTGTATAGTTGATGATGTTGGTGCATCTTGATGATTCATAGTTGATGAGTAGTTGATGCATGATTGGTACATACTTGGTACGTGGTTGGAGGAACTTGTTAATAATATTTTTGACACATGGTTTATGGATGATGTAGCATACTTGTCTTGGTATATTATTATAAGAACATATTGATCTTGGTGGTGATTATGAGTTGTTGTGTTATGCTTGGTTGATGCACATATTGGTGATATTGTGCATATGGTTGAGAGTTTGATCTTGGTGAGTAGATCTGATTTGGTTGATAAGATTGATGAGACATGTTTTTGTAATAGGTTGTTTGGACAGGTTATTTTGAAAGGTTATTTGTACAGGTTTGGTGCATGGTTGATGCATTTGTTTATGGTACAAGTTGAGGTACAGGTTGATGTATGGTACATGTTGGCATAGGTTATTGGTATAGGTTGTTACAGGTTTTTTGGTGCAGGTTGAATGGTAAAGGTTTACAACAGTATATCTCACAGTGATAGTGTGACAGTGGTTCCATCATTCTACTTATATTTCAGGGTTGTTGGACAGGGCAAGGACATGTGGTTGTAGCCAGAGAACATAGGGGGTTGTAGCCTCTTTCTGCTTGTATCCAGATAATTGGGGATTTGGAGCTTCCTTCAGGTTGTAGCTTGAGAAACTAGGGGGTTGGAGTCTCCTTTCATTTGTAGCTGGAAAACAAAGGAATTTGGTGCTTCCTATGAATGTGATTCTTAAAGACATATAAGAAAAAACATTATGTGGTTTTCTCCTTCTTTGGGTTTCCATGTAAAAACACTGGTGTACTGTGTATGTGTATGATTTCTCATTTTTTCATTGTTTATTTACTCTACAACTATTGGATGATAATTATACATTGATATAACACTTGAATTTTGTGGTTAAAAAGGATTAAAATGCTCTATTAATGATTCAACCCCCCTCTCAGTAATCCAACATCATCCACACTGATAACAACCCTCTGCAGTTCATGTAGACATAAGGAAAATGATAGAATGACCGCCATCAAAAGTGGTCCACATACTTGCAATAGTTTCATGTCAACATAAAATATAAGACAAAGAGCACCAATCATATCGTTGACTGCCTTAGTCAAGCTCCCGTTGCAGCCTTAACCACATTGCTCCATTCATGTGGCCATGAGGCACCAGAGTGGCCCCAACTCTGCAGGAGTGATATTGAATTTATTACCACTTATCGAATGCTAGAAATAGGTGTTACACATGAGTTTGGTCACTCTGGTGATGTCTCAACAATGATGTATTTAGGCTCCCAACAAGGACTTTTTGCATGAGAAAAGTGGCTCCTGTCTTCTTCCAAAAACATATTTTTAAGATGAGTTTGCAGGCTGCCTATGGTTTAGGGTGTGAAAATCCCTCATTCCCGTAGGCCACCCACACTTAGGGTGCAAACTGTTTGCAGGTTGTTCCATAGATAGGGTGCGAACCTATTTTTAAGCTTGGAAAGGAGAATAAGTCCCGAAGGTTCTAGAAGGGAATCTTCTAGAAAATGAGTTTGCATTTGTATGGTTTTCATTCTACTGACTTCTCATATTTGGTGGGATCATTCTCATCCATTTAACCATCTCTCCTTCTCCTATATATTGAAAGGTTTCTCATGGAAAAGGTTAGGAAATATTGAATGAAGAATTGGTGAAAGAATTGTGTGAAGAACCCTGCTTGGACAGAAGCTTGAAGACTCTGTTTGGTCTATCAAGAGGTATCGGATCTTCTTCATGCAAGTGCAAAGAAAGTGTGTGTGTTGTAACCAAGGGTCACTGAAAGGAAGCTTGCAACATCAAGGCGATCAGGTTGTATCTTCTACTTTCATTTAATATGATACAACAACATGTCCCTTTCCCATAAAGTCACTCTTACTTTATTGTGTAATTCCTTGATCATCTACATAGGTTGACATTGAATATATTTTACTGTCTCCACTTTGGTTGTTTTGTGTTGTCTTGGACCTGACTTCATAAGAGCACTGGAGCGAAGCGGGAACAACAGAGACCTAAGGAAGCGATACAAAGGTATGTCACTCATTTCTTCTCATTAGTAGATTCAATGATCACAACTTAGGGAAAGAGTCTTGTCCTATCTTGTTTTGTTCTATATCCAGGTGGATCTAGGGAGATCTGTTAGTGTCCACATCTACCGATTTGTCTGATAACAATAGGTGTGATTGTCACTGAATTTCATATTTAGGATGAAATGTTATGCCATCTAGGCCACCTCTATGTTCCTTCAAGCAAGATTGCAAAGCTGATTTGGGAAGCTCACTACAGTCATATGGTAGGACATTTTGGCAAGGAAAATATTGTGGCAGTACTACATAAGAATTTATACTACTTGAATCTTCGACATGACATCAACAAGTATATTAGGTCCTGCATTGCCTCTGCCATTGCTAAACCAACTATTAAGAAGCTATGATTGTACATCCCTCTTCCTACTCCCAACATGCCATGGGAATCCATCTCGATGGACTACATGTCAAGGCTTCCTTCAACAAAGAAAGGAAATGTTTTTTTTTTTATGGTGGTTGATCAATTTTCTAAGATGGCCATAATCACAGCTCGCAAGAAGAATATCACATTGGAGGCCACTTCCTGATCATGCATATATCGTGCATGTACAACTCTAAACATCCACTCACATGGGATGAGAGTCTCCCCTATGTTCAAAATAGCTACAACATATCCCTTCATATCTTGACCAACCACAATCCATTTCAGGTGGGGTTGGGATTTCAACCATTGGGTCCTATTGATGTCACACTACCCCTTGCATCCACACATGCATAATGATCCCATGCCCAATCTAAGGCAGAAAAAGAAACCAAGTTTATTGACCAAATACATCACATCTGACAATATTTCTATGATATTTTATAGAACGCCAATGCTAAGTACACACAAAACCATTATCAACACCAGGTGTTGCACAAGTTTCAAGTGGGAGATAAGGCCCGGTTGCATTTTCAGAAAGAGCACCTTACATGACCCCATCGAAATCTTCTTCCACTTCACTATGGACCTTACACCATCACCAAGAATATAGGTGACAATGATTTTGAGCTAAGTATTCCCCCCTACCTTGGCCTGCACCCTGTGTTCAATGTGGACCTCCTTCGACCATACTTCCGACCATTATTGGACACATCGGAGATCATAGAGAAGTTGAAACCAACATAGATAAACCCTGAATGCATGGAACATGCAGCCATTGATCATATCAGGGACACTCATATTAAGGAACCTCGACAATAGAGGATCCAACTTTATTGGGTTGTCAAAGCAGGGAAACTCCTGCGCCAAGGCAAGTGGCTCACTCGGGGCCAAGTTCAATAGACGTTTCCCCATATGATTGGGGAAATCAAAGAAATGGATATCATTATTTCCTAATGGGGGAGGACTGATCCAGGTGGATATCAGTGGCCACCCACCTATTCCATTGGCTCAAATAACAATTTTCATTTTGGCAGTTTTTCCTAGTTTTTTGGGTCCTAAACTTCCGGGGCAGTTTTGAGATGCTAAACAACGTTTTTTGGGCGTGTAATAGTCACACTATATTAATTACCTAGAGTGTAATGGAAGCATGTGTATTCCTCGGATATTTCTTTCCAACAAGCTATCGTACACCTAAAACAAAGATCGTATACAAAATTTATGACCCTGGGAAATTGATGTACCAACTTACCCCATCAGGGCCCACATGACTTGTGGCGCTTCATCTTCTAGGGTTAGGTTTTTGGATGTTTAGGGTTTTCTCATTGATTCTTTATTTTAAAAGGGCCTTTGGAGACTCATTGTAACCACCTTCTTATGAATGAGCATAGCCATCACATCTCTTCTCAGAGATAAACTACCACCATTTGAGCAAGTTTGTTTCAGTTTGCATTTTTACAGTTTCAACATATTCTCTTTATTAATAGAAGACAAGTTTTATTGTATCTTTGTTTATTTCTTTTCTATACACATGTGTTCCATTTTGTTCCATTTATAAATCTGGATCATGTGCCCCCATTGCAACTAATTCTGTTGGAAACCCCAAGTTTCGTGCCAACTAGAAACCCCAAATTCTTCCAAAGTGGAAACCCCAAGTTTCCCTATGAAGTGAAAATATATTTTTTTAACAAACCAACCAAAATGCATTGCACCCAACTACGCACAATTTTTTGTATGAGTTTATGCTATCTCTTCGCCTAACTGCAAGGATGAGATTCAACCAATTATAATGAACTATTTTGTTGCGATGTTGCTTCCTTGTTGTTGTTCAATTTTGTTGCTACTGTCGATGCCTAATCCAACTGACTGCTTCCCACTTCACTTAAATTTTTTTCCTAAGTGTTGAACTCCTCATGACTCACTGTTGAAATCATACTAAAACTCAAGTCCATTCCTCCAGGCATTGTCGACTTCCATGTCTCGAATTGGTTGGGTATCTAATCCAACCATCATGCTCAATCCATGAGCATGTACATCCTCATGCCTGAACTTAGTATTTTCTATCTGCATATCTATAACTCTGGCCAACTCCAAATACTAAGGAAAGTGTTCACCCCTGCCTTACTATTTCTTCTATCATCCAATCTTCGTCAAGTATATCCTCCACAATGTCTTAGTGCTACACTTTGAGCCTACTAGTGCATTTGTAATTTGAATTCCTTCCACAATTAAGTCCATTCGCATAACAATATCATACCAAGTCAAGGTCTCCCCTCACCTTGATTCACAATGAAGTCACCCAAAAAAAAAGTCATTAGTGGAAAATTGACTCCAATGTCCAACTTATGGCACAATTAGCCAATATTTTACAAACATTTTACATCGCATCCAAGTCTGCGAAGTGTGAAGGGAAATTACCTTGAATATGCACATCCAACCAACTCTTCCCTTATGACTCAAATTGCGATCAAGTCCACAAGTCTAGATTCCTTAGTTGAATTTTCCCCATCTTCATTTGCATCTTCGGATATGAAACATCCCATATGTACCAAGAAATGCACATCTAGACTACCTCTGCCCAATTACTTTGGTCATGCTACTGTGTCTACCTCTCTATGCCTTGGAATGGCTAGGATTCACCCTCAAACATTCTAACCAATGCAAGAGAAATTACCATGCCCAAGTAATCTCTTCATGTTGCAATCTACATGTCTTCACAATCCTCCACACCAATGCAAGTCCTCAACTCACATCCTTCCATCAAGTCACCTCTCCACAACTCAACATCTATGATGAGTGTGGCTAATGCACCTACACTCCTCAAAATGTCTCAATGAACTTTCCAAAGTTCTCCAAGTAGAATAAATCACCTCAAATATTTTCCATGCCTTGGCACATTCGAACCAATACTCCTACCAGCCTCAACCAACGACCCTCCTGAATATTTGAGTCATTTCACAATCATTGGCAAGTCACCAAGGTACGATCTGCCTCATCCAATGACCTATACTAAAGGTGAGAGAAACCCACCCAACTCACACATTCCACATTCTTCCCATTCAGGTTGATTTCCAAGAATTACTGGTCGACCCCTTTGCTGAATCCATCCATCTCGTAGAACATAACTACCTTGCAACCCCTGCAAGTGTCCAAACTCTAGAATTTTCTTCACAAATCTTAAGTCATTGCATGACCCAATGAATCTATATAAATAACCAAGCACTAAGGCACCTCATCCTTCCTCTCAAATTTAGCACATCCATCCTTCACTTCCTACTTCACCAAAACAACCTATCTAATGTGCATCATCAAATATTTAGGCAACTTCCTCAAGCTACCTCCATAGCTGCAACCAAATATTCCTAAGTCCCCCACTAGACTTATCCAAGAAGGTCGCCATAATCTCTCTACACATTCACCAATTTCTAGGCATCCCAAACTGCTACATGACTTCTTTGAATCTTCACCACTTGAGTCACCCTCAAGCCTGTTGGTTTTCTCCATGAAAACAAAATACACTTGAACCACCAAGTCATCTGAATCCCATTTAAATAACTCACCACAATGCTTAGTAAATGCAAGAAATAAAAACCAACCATATGTTTGTAATGACATCATTGGTTTCTCCCATGGTCAAGTTTTCTATCCCAACCCTTCACTTGCCCAAGAAACCTAATATTTGCATGAAATCCCTTAATCACTGTCAACAACTACAAAAAATTGTATAACACCTTCATTGTGATGAAAGGATAAGTCCATCCATACATTTCATAAATCCTTCTAAGTCCCAAAATTCCCATGCGACCATTCTAACTCATCTCCAATGTCTTGCCATCTTTTCACCTTGACTGCTTCCACTTCAAGGCACCATGCACATACCACCTGACTTTCAAGTCATACTTCTTCTAATTGATTGTTGTAACTCTATGAAGAGCTACCTCATCTGAAGGTTTTGATCAAACCATTCATCCAACAACCCAATTGAACTCAACTATTGTGCTCGGCGATGCACAACACATAGATGGAATGATAGAAATATTTCCAACCAATTGCCTACTACAAAGCTCCTCTAGGTATCCTCAAGTCGTTCACCCAAGTGCTTCAATTTACTGCAACCTAAAATTTCTCTCATTCACAATCACTTCTGCAATACCCTTTGTGCTCACTTTTGTGATCACTTATGTGGTTAGATCTGTGACAAGTCCTGTGTTCATCTTTCATGCCCAAGTGCTTGGTTCACCCAACGAACTCTGTGCTTGGTCTCTTCAAGGTGTGAAAAAAAGTTCTAGCACTTACTTCCATAATAAGCCAAAGAAACCAATTTTGCACCCATACTAACTCTGCGAAAGGTCATTCCACCTTATCAAACCTTCACCAAGTCTATTCCCAAACTGCCTCTACGATCAAGTTTGTGATAGTTCTTGCGATGAACTTTGTGATAGTTCCTGCGATGAACTCTATGATCAACCACCCTATCCAAGTGATTTTTTCCACCAAAAAATATTCTCTCGGTCCATATAAGGTGTGCACCCAGATAATCCTTCCATTGCAATGTCAATCAAAACCTGTGTCATAAGTCTGATGAAAATTCTTTGTTGTGAACTAGTTCGCTCCACCGAACGATTCACTAAGTTTGCAAATGTTCCCACTGAACTGTCTTTACAATGATCGGTGAAACAAACTGTAGTGTACCTCAACACCATTTTTCTGACTGTGGTAGTGGTGAAGAGCCGATTATACTATTATACCATCTATTGTCAAGATAGCGGTGAAGAGATCACAAACCCTTCTTTAAAATATGCAACAAACAACCTCTGATACCATCTGTCACGTCCTCACAGTGTTCTTGCCCAAATCTTGAGATTGTGCACCACCATGACATTTCTCACTTGGCTGATTGGCAACACCAAGAATACTTCATCTAGGATAAACCTCTTCACCTAGACCATACCCATACTCTGTCCTAGGCTACGAGCGAATCACACTCCTACTCTAGTTCAACTCTTGTATAATTGGACAGTTTTGTTAATAGTCTTAACACTTAGTCATTTAAGCATACATCCATGAAATAAAGAGAATGCTTGTGAAACCAACAAGAGACACACATATATAATGTGGGTGGCACTATTGGGGATATTACACACTCACCTAGGTAATTATTTTCCTAAGGTTGATAGTCCAATGTTGAGAACACTTACTTAGATGAGAACATTCTGTCCAAAGAATATTCCCCTACAAAATAGGGCACTACTCTTCATTTCAAAGTAAATTACACTTAGTTACACTCAGTTAGATTAGTGTAAGTCACTCATGCATGGAAACCTTGGTTTTATCACCAACAGTTCCATGTGTTTCTCTCACTTCTGCACATTTTTGAAGAAAAGGTATGGAGAACCTTACTCAAACATTTTCAGATCCTACCGGGCTAAGGAAAGATAGTTGGGAATGTCACACAGGGTTTATAGCCTTAAACAAAAATAAAATCACTTAATCCAAAGGTATGAAGTACAAGGGACGAAGGCTGGTTTGTTTTACATCTATATGTAACTGTGCGAAAAATAAATAAACTTAAACAAAAATTACATGAATGTGTATTGAATTTACATAATTGTGTACATGGAGATAAAGAAAAAAATGAACCAAATCATCAAAATACACATGTGAGGCCAAAATCAGAAAATAAATTCTTGTATTAATTTCATCATGAGATACAAGATTGAATTCTCTTTACAAACCCCTGCAAGGGTAGGGACCAAAGTCATATTTACAAGCCTCTGATGGGAACCATACAAAAAGACTCCGACAACAAAAGAAAAATAAAGCTAAAGATCTGGATCAGCTTGCCTCAAAATGTTTTCACTTGAATCTGCAAGATCATATTCTTTATCAGTCATAAAACTTAATTTATAAACATACAAGAACACACAAAGTGCCAAATATAAATCATACACCTTTAAAACAAGCTGCTGAAATATATGACTCAGTTTGGAATCCTGCTGCCTTCAATAAGACCCTGTTGTCATCAAAATGGTTAATCCTTATAGTAAGCTCAGAATGAATGAAAGATGAAAGTATCTCACTAGTGTAGAACAAACCTCATGGTTGAAGTTCTCCTATTTTTATCCTCTTGTTTCTTCCTTTCATTGAGATTTTATTCCTTCTCAACGAATTATGGTAGTTCAACTACCTTTCTTTAGTTAAGCCAAATTAGCTTAACTAATTAGTTGAGACAAATAATAATAGTTTATAAAAATAAGGGTCTAATTAGATAATAACTAAATAGGCGTGACCCCTTGTGAATCTCATCCATTTCTTTCAATAATCATCAAAAATGAAATATAAAACCCCAATCATTTGATTCAACACTCTCCTTGTAACTCTCGTGCTCATATTTATGACCAAATATTTAAATATCAGAAAAATACAACATAACAATATTCAAAAATAGCATTATATCCATGTTGTCCAAAAACAATTCCTAGATATATGCTTGTTGTCTAAAACATTTTCAAAGTAAAAACATTGTCCTCAATAACCCAAATCATCATTAAAAACCATATTTACTGTGAGAGGCATTTGGCCTCTTCTCACTGTTGTCCCCTTTTGATCTTTCTATGGCAGCCTTAGGCTGATAGAAACCTTAAGGTTGGATTGCACTGATAACGTGAGAAAAATCATCCTCAAGATGAAGACGTGAAGACATATTTGGAGGACTATTTGAATGATTTGGAGGCAGTGACCACTCCTTTTCCTTTATCTTGCACAACCTTGGGAGCATTGGTTTTTAACCTCCTACTAGCATGAGATTACTACACAAGTGAGACAACATGATCATCTTAGGAAATTATATTCTTTGGTGGTGGTAGAGGGGTGTTGGCACAGGGGCAGACCCAGAGTTCAACTCCAAGAGCGCACCAACAAGCCCTAGCTACTAGCCCTTTCAGCAAGACCTGCGAAGCATATGTAGTCTCACCCGAAGTAACTATGAGGGGGGTGCAGGACAAAGATTTCTATAACCAGGGGAATATCATGTGGATCTATTACAATAGCAACAAAACATGCATCTATCACTTATCAAGCTAGATCTACCCTGCACATTTTATAGATCTGATCTAATACAACAATGCAAATAAAAATATAACAGTGGCTGAGATCAAAGCATCAATCATACACACAACATAAGATGTACGTGGTTCACCCTCTCTCTAGGGATACGTCCACAAAACTAGCTTATGATTTATTAAGATAAAGCATATAGTTCTTTTCTGTTCTCTCAGCTAGCATATCCTCCTTCCCTTCTCTATTTCTCTCCCCTTCCCGCGCACCCAGCTAGAGGACTTGACCTTCGCACACAGCTGAATATCTTACAATATCTGAAGGATCTCTCTCTCAACACTTCTTTCTCACAATACAATAATCTCTCACCACAACAATAGAGCTAGATCAACAACAATATTGTACCAACCCAACCCAGGTCCTCTTGACCTTTATTTATACATTACAATACCTCACCGACAGTCTTAGGTTAAAACCTAGGTGCCAAAAACCTTAGATACCAAAACCCTAGGTGTCTAAAACCCTAGGTCAACTTGACCCACTTTTTTTGGGCTTCACCAACCTGTCTTTCCTTCCTTCTCACATGGTGCTCCAAGGCATCCAATGGTGGATTTCTTCGCTTACTGAGTTGTCCTCGATCCCTCTTCCTTGTTGATCTATCAACCTTGATCTTCTCATCCAACGACTTTCTTTTCCATACTTCGCTCCATATTCTCTGCTCTTTTTCTCACTTCGACCCCGTGACAATCACCGTGTCTTCCGCGAAGTTCACTTTTTACCTTTTCTTCCTTGTTCTTCATTTCCTTCCATAACCAAGGGCCAATAGGCCCCCCACACTCACCTATGAATCGTCCTGAGGTACTTTGGATCTGATCCTTCTCCTTTACTTTGACTTTGGACTATGTAGGGAAACCTTTTCTTTTTGTTTTATGCCTCCTCTCCCTCCTTGTGCAGATTGTCTTTTTTGTGTTTGGTACCCAGTTTCAACTGCACCTGGTTCCTAGACCCTTTTCCTGCTGTTTTTACTGAGAGATGCGAGGCAACTGGTTGTCATAGTACAACTTTAGCCGACTCCCATTCACCAATCCTTCCTTCCATTCTCCCTTGAATGTTTTCAATTGTGCATCTCCTCCTTCAGTAACATAAGAAATCTCATACAGTCCAAGCCAATGCGTTCTGAACTTCCCTGGGTGTTTTATAAACTTACTGTCATACACCAGTACTAAATCACCTTGCTTGAGTGCCTTCTTCTTGATGTGCCTATCATGATATGCCTTCTCTCGTTCCTTCTGAACTTGCTGGTGGAATCCTGCAATGAATCTGTCTTCTTCCAGTTCAACCAATTGTGCAAGCCTCTCGCGAACAATGCCAATATCATCCATGTTTGTAAATGCACCAATCCTTAATCTTGGTACCAAGTATTCCATCAGGACAACAACTTCAAGGCCATAAACCAATTTGAAAGGGGTCTGCGTTGTTAATTTCTTGCAAGTGGTTCTATAGGACCATAATACTGTAGGCACTCTTAAATCCCAGTCATCCCTATTCACACTGCAAATTTTCGTCAATGTTGTCTCCAATATGTTGTTGAATGATTCAACTGTTCCACTTGCTTGTGGATGGTAAGGTGTACTCTTTTGATGGTGGACTGCAAATTCTTCAGTCAGGGCTTCAACTGTCTTATTGACGAAGTGTGTGCCTTGATCACTCATAAGGATCTTGGGGCATCCAAACCTAGTAATAAAATATAAAACGCGTAGTTGTAGTTGCACTACAGTATTTTACTGCTCTAGCTTCGACCCATCTGGTTAAGTATTCTATCACAATAATGATATACCTTGCTCCTGTGCGCTTTCCTGGTGGGTTTATAGGTCCCATGAAGTCAATGGCCCACTTTTCAACTGGTTTTAGGGTCATCTGCGGGGCTAATGGAATTTCATCATGTCTAGAGGGTTTCCCAACACTCTTGTACACATCATAGGCTTTATCATAATCCTTAGCATCTCTGTGTAAGGTAGGCCACCAAAGGCCATCTCGCAGAACCTTTTGCGCAGTTGCTTTCCTTGCGTAATGTCTTCCTGCGATGCCTTCATGAGATTCTGCAAGGATGAATGGTTGTTCTGCCTCCATAACACATCTTCTCAGTATCTCATCAAGTCAAATATTGTATAGCTGTTCCGCTATAAGTGAAAAGTCTACAACACGCACTACCAACTGTTTCTTCTAGGGAATTGTAAACTCACTAGGTTCCATTCCTGTTGACAGGAACTGGATGATGTTTGTGAAGTAGTCATCAATATTTCTAATGGCGAGAAGCTGTGCATGCAGCAATGTATCCTCCAAATTAGTGGGTTCTTCTCGATGTTCCAACCTCCACAGGTGCTCAGGGCCCTTGTTCATTCTTCCTGGCTTAACTATGAGTTCAAAATTATATTCTTGAAATAATAGAATCCATCTACATATTATCCCCCCCAAAACTGTCTTGTTGACCAGGTATTTCAGCATAGAGTGATCTATAAACATTTTGAAGTGGCATCCCAACAAGTAGTGGCGGAATTTCTACAACACGTACACCATGGCTAATCCTTCTCTTTCTGTAGTGGTGTAGTTAATATCAGCTGTAGATAGCTCCCTGCTAGCAAAAGATAATGGATGGTTGATTTCCCCTTCTCTTGGTTGTGCCAGTACTACTCCCAGTGCAATAGAAGACGCATCGACATGCACATGGAACTCCTTGTTCCAATCTGGAAAAACCATAATGGGCACAATGACCATCTTCTATTTCAGCGTGTTGAAGCTCTGTTGGCATTCGTCTGTCCAGCCAAACTGATAATCCTTCTTCAACAACTTCTCCATTGGTGCTGTGATTTGGGCATAGCCTTTAATGAATTTCCTGTAATAGCCAGTATGTCCTAGCACAATGCATAGTTGTTTGACTGAAGTAGGAGGTGGAAAATCAACTATAATTGCAATTTTAGATGGATCAACCAACAATCCTTGCTTGCATACAATATGGCCTAATAACACTCCAAATGGTGAGAAGAAGATGCACTTCTTCAGATTCAAATGAATTTGACATTGCCTGCATTTATCCAACATTATCCTTAGACATTCAATATGGTTTTTCAACAAACTAAACACAGTCTAGTCATCAAAATATGCTTCTAAAAATTTATGCCAAAATTCTTTGAACTCTTCGATCACCACCTTGGAAAAGATGGCTGGGGCATTCTTTAGTCTAAATGGAATCACTTTATATTGGTAGGATCCCCATTCTATGGAAAATGTGGTTTTGTGGCAGTCCTCAGAAATCCAGATCTGATGGTATCCTGAAAAATCCATTTGTAAAAGAATATACCTCCTGGCCTCCCACATTGTCTAATACTTCATTAGTGAATGTTGTAGGGAAAGGGTCATGCAGACAGACATCATTCAACTTCCTTAGGCCCACACATATCCTAATTTCTCCTGTCTTCTTGTCTTGTAACACCATAGGGCTGATCCACTTTGATTCTTCGATAGGTTCAAAAATCCCTGCTTCCAGCATTCTGTCAAGCTCAATGTTCACTTTTTCCTTGTATTTTCGATTCAATCTGTAGGGTCTTTTCTTGAATGGATTCACACTTGGTCTCAAAGGTATTCTCATCTCTCCCATAGGTCCTTTGATACCCTTCATATCAACGAAATTGGTCAGAAACAAGTCATGATATTCATGAGACAACTCTGTAATCTTGTCAATGGTAGCAACATCCCAATAATCTCCAACATTTGCAAGCTTTAGTGTCTCCTCTGTTCCAATATTGACCTTTTTGATATTTATTGGCTGACCAATCAATGGTAGCTCAACTCCTAGTCCCTCAACATCCCTTTGGCCTTATGTTTCAGTGATGTTTACCTTCATCGGATCATCGTCGTCATATACATTAATGTTGTAGCAGTTCTGCAATTTCTGGAGAGCCGCAGACCTTTCGTCGTCTTCTTATTTCATAGGGAGTCTAGATGCCTCTTCGAATACCTTATGTCTCACAATCTATAATTCTTGTTATACTGAAGGATATTCACTTTCAAATAAAAAGGTGGTGACAAAATTCTGAATCATACCTTCCCAATCTGCAGTGACGAGGCACAACTCCGCTTGAAGGTACCAGTTGATAGGAGTTGTGTCCAGGGTGTTAATGAATCTGTGCACCCATTGTTCTCAAGGAATGTCAATCCAGGCCTCTTTGGAGCTTCGCACATGGTCCTTTGGGCAACTTCGACCAATGTACCTTACTTTGCAACTTATTGCTTGCACTGAGAATCGTGTTGTCATTAAAGTTTGGCATTGTGTCCAGTTTGTAATATTGCTTTTATGTGTTCCCCACCATCTTGTTGGTGTAGATTTTAGGGCCTCATCCATGGACAACAGTCTATATTGCGTTGGCACATTTGATTCAAAGTATGATAGGAAGGCTTCTAAAGGATTCAGACCATCAAATGTGGGTAAGTTACTCATTGTTGTGCTGATCCAATGAACTTCTCTGGTTAATCTAGCACATATTCTAGTAGATACTTCATACATTTGGTTCTTCCAGTTCTCCAATGCTTCTTTTGAATCTGATGAACACACGCTGTCACTTCTCCAATTCAGATTCCCATCAGCTGTAGGGTTGATGTAATCTTGTTGTCTGACTGTTAGTTTGTATATGTTTTCCAATTCTTATGCGTGGTCTTCTTCTTTGATGGGATTTGTGTATCGCAGACCTTCATCTAGATCTAAGGTTGCAATGACTCGAAGGCCATCTCTTTCAAAGGTCAAATGTATTTTCTTCAGATAAACTACAGTGGAATTGTTAAAGGCCCAATCGATTCCTAATATCACAGGGTAAGGGAAACTGTCATCGACTATCTCAATTACCTCAAAATCTGCAAATGTTCTTACCTCGTCGATGTCCATAGGGGCATGCTCCAATCATCCAAATGGGATGAAATCTTGTTGATTATCCATCCTAAGTCTGATAGGGGAATAGATCAACCTTGGTTTTCCCATTAGTTCCCAAGTTTGCTTCGTCATGACATTGACCTCTGACCCTAAGTCGAGGACCACATAGTCTATATCATATTCTCCTATATGAGAATTCAAGTGTAATTCTTTATTTGTCCTTCTCTTCTTACCAATTTGGTGTACTTCCCTATTCATTAAGGGGTCTATCTTTCCTAGATCATACTGCCTGATTAAGTTCTGTAGCTCTTGTACAACATTTTCGTCCTGAATCAACTTAATACAAGTGTATAAAAATTTGATGAGCTTACTAACCTCTTTTCCTCCTTTCGGCGAAGCCAATTAATCAAATGCCTGAGGAATTCCATATTATCTCACTTCTGGTCGTGTTTTTTATGAAGACCCTTGGTCTCCCTTGAACTCCTGTCTTGCCTCATCAAATATATGTCTTTCTTTCTTCGCATCAAAAGCATGAGTCTTCTCCACAACTTTCCTAATACCTGAGTCTTCTATGATCTTTCCTTGGATCATTCTATAATATTTTGTAGTAGTGCCTCCTCAAGTAATAATAATGACTCTAGGGTCTGCTCCACGAGGTTCAACATATATTAGTTTCACTTGTGGGTTCTGCTAAGGTCCTCATCTTTCCTAAAGCTTAGCTAGTAGTATAGGGAAGTCCTCAATGACATGCTCAAAGGATTTGCAATAACTGCAAGTGGTACAAGGGTTCTGACAGTCCCTTGCTAGATGTCCTAGCTGCATGTAGTTATAACAGATTATTTGTCCTCGGCCTTGGCCCATTTATCCTCCTCGTCCTCATCCTCTGTATCCACTTCGAGGATTGAAGTTTCCTCTTCCTGGGGAGTTATACTATACATTGTTTCCTTCTTGATGTACTTCACGTTGGATCTTGTATATGTCTCTTGATATTTCATGCATGAGATCATAAGATTTGTAATATCTATCATCATTCCCTACTAATTTACAAAATGTGCAATACAAGTTTGTAGGGGTCTGAACGTATTTCTGCATGTAGTAGCACTCACCAGGGTGATGTCGATCTCTGCATACTTCACACCAAGGTAAGGTGACTTGCTTCAAGGGGCTCGGAGCTCCAGAAGCCAAGTATTCCTTGAATAGAGGGAATTGTTCCTTGTCATGACCTTCTGATCTGCATCTGACACACCGGATGTCTTCTCTTTTGTCTTTTCCCTTGTATTTCTTTATGTCTTTGACCCATAGAGACAAACTAGTTAGCTGACTCAATATTTGACTCATACCTGAGATGGATTCTCACATAGGGGTTGATTCAAGATTCATGGCGATCTCCAATTCTTTTGCATGCAAAGCAATCTTCTGTTGCATCAAGGGAATTCTAATATGTGGTAACAAGGAAGCTATGAACCATTCCTTGTTCTGCTCATCTAGGATCTTAAAAGTCAATATTCCTATTAGGGTCTTGAATCTCTGTTCGAACTCCCAAACATGTTCAATTACCTTTTGCTTGATACCCTTCAGTTTTGTAATACATTGTGACTCTGACTTAGGTTTCTTAAAATTTGTAATCAATGCGTTCTTGATCTCATTCAATGGCTTAGGCTGCACAAGTCCTTGGACAAGCTTCATGTACCAGCTCAATGCGCGGTCTCTCAATGTAGTGCTAAACTGGTTTCTTTTAACAACTTCATCGGTAATATTTTAAATGTTACATACGACCTCACACAGGAACCAGTGCTGATCAGGATCTTCAGATCCATCTCCTCTAAAGATAGGGAGCTTCATCTCATCTGCCATGAAGTTGCCTAGGTTTATTGTTTGAGTGGATGTTGAATTGCTAGTAATAGTGCTCTATGGACTCTGTTGATTTGGAATTTTCTGATTACTTAGCGTTTCTGAAACAAGAAGAGGATTGATATTACTTACTTTAGTAGCCTGCATAGTTCATGAGGTTTCTGCCTCATTCCAACTAAGTTCTTCAGCTTCCCCTTCTTCTTCTCTGGTGGGTTCTGAATGTTCTTCGTCTGTCAGATCTTCCTCCTCTCCACTTTAGAAACCCTCTTCCCCATAGTTTTTCTTAAACAAGTTCTCAAGGTGAAATGCTCGGAATACTCTCCCACTGTGCATATGTCCATCTTATGTGTCATTGTCGCTATCTGAATTATTAAACATTAGCCTTTTCAAATCGACCCAATCTATTGTATCTTCAAAATGTTCTTTTCAAGCAATGACATCTTGATTCTCAGCTTCAGAAAGTGCAAACATTTTCCTCTGGGTCCTTTGAAAAAGTATCTCTCAGCTTGGCTATATGATGCTACCCTATAAACAACAAACTCGGTGATATACCCTCCAATGGTACTATCAAACCAATGATCTACTTCTCTGGATACAACATTATCAATTCTTTTGACCTTCTGGATCAGCGCCGACGTCCAAACCACAAGATTTCTAGATTTGATCTCGAACTGGGTATCAACTAACCTAGCCAACCACTCAAACAACTCCTGGTGGATTCCTCCAAAGAAGATCTCGTGAATGTTGGTGAAAATGTATCTTTGTAGCCAATCTTCAATACTCAACTTAGGGTTCTTGTTCTGAGCTTCAGCGAAGTCCCTCTCTTGATATTCTATCCATTTTTGAATCTTTGTCTTCAATGGGAACCACCTTGACATTCCCTCATGAATATTCCTAACCTGGCAACAGAACCATTTGTTGGCACAGGGGCAGACCCAGGATTCAACTCCAAGAGCGCACCAACAAGACCTAGCTACTGGCCCTTTCAGCAACACCTGTGAAGCAGATGTAGTCTCACCCGAAGCACCTATGAGGGGGTTGCAGGATGGAGATGTCTACAACCAGGGGAATATCAAGTGGATCTATTACAACAACAACACAACATGCATCTATCACTTATCAAGCTACATCTACCCTGCACATTTCATAGATATGATCTAATACAACAATGCAAATAACAATATAACAATGGCTGAGATCAAAGCATCAATCACACAGACAGCATAAGATGTATGTGGTTCACCCTCTCTCTAGGGCTACGTCCATAGAACTTGCTTATGATTTATTAATATAAAGCATAGAGTTATTTTCTACACTCTCACCTTATAGATCCTCCTTCCCTTCTCTCTTTCTTTCCCCTTCTTGCACACCCAAATGTTTGACTTGACCTTCACACACAGCTGAAGATATTACATTATCTAAAGGATCTCTCTATCAACACTTCTTCCTCACAATAAAATAATCTCTCACCACAACAATAGAGCTAGATCAACAACAATATCGTACCAACCCAACCCAGGTCCTCTTGACCTTTATTTATACATTACAACACCTTACCAATATCCTTAGGTCAAAACCTAGGTGCCAAAAACCCTATATACCAAAACCCTAGGTGTCTAAAATCCTAGGTCAACTTGACCCTCTTTTTCCCGGCTTCTTCAGCCTATCTTTCCTTCCTTCTCACGCGGTGCTCCAAGGAATCCAATGATGGATTTCTCCACCTGCTGACTTGTCCTCAATCCCTCTTCCTTACTGATCAGTCAACCCTAATCTTCTCATCCAATGGATTTCTTTTCCATACTTCGCTCCATCTTCTCTGCTCTTTTGCTCACTTTGACCCAGTGACAGTCACTGTGTCTTCCGCGAAGTGCACTTTTTACCTTTTCTTACTTGTTCTTTGCTTCCTTCCATAACCAAGGGCTAAAAAGGGGATAATGGAAAATAAGCAATAGGCCAACCGTGGTGATGAAAAATAGGCTGATGGACAATCTCTTTCCAACCATCAATGGTAGGTGGTTATGGTTGCATAGAAACATCAGGGGGGAACGTGAATACCAGAAAAGTTTTGATGTGGCTGGAAGGGTGGTCTCTTAGGTCAGGTATGGAGGATCCTATGGCCAACTAGGTTAAAGAATATAACTTGAAAGAGATGGTTTAATTCATGTGGATTAGCATCAAAATGTATTGAAAACCAAGGCTTTCTATGACCCCTCTTCCAATTTCCTCTGCCTCTATTGCCTCCACTATTACTACCTCTGCTAAATAAGCTCATCCTGTATCAATACTCCAACATGTAATGAAAAACTCTTAACAATCCATGCATAAAACTCTGCATAAATAAAATCAAAAGGTTGTCTCTATTATTCACCACATAAACACATGCAATCCATCCATTAACGCCTTAAAACTTCATCAATCAATTGCCATTTGAACAGGGAGTGGTAGGGATATTGGGAAAATGAGGGGTTTATAGTGTTTGAAAATGGTAGCATGGATGGGGAAAGATAAATGAATAATGTTCAAGAAAATGTAGAAGTAACAAAAACTGTGTCTATATCCAACCTTCAAACACCAATCATCAACCAACTTTTATATTAAGCCCTTTTCTTTTCATAAAGAATTTTAAATTCATAGTAACAAAACATGGACTGTTTTAATGTATTTGGGATGATGAGGGGAACATAGTGAGCAAAAAATGATATAATGAGAGGGAAAAACGATTATTGTTTTGTTATATTCAATGATATCCAAAAAAATGCCATTGCCATCAATAAAACAATTGCCAAAACTTTTCTTTGTTTAGTAAGTCAAATCCAATACACTGTTGTTTCAAAACACTAGGAAAGCTCCAAGACTTTTCACTATACACTCTTTATTTTTATTCACAAACTTATTTTAATAATATATTGTCCTCATAATCATTCCAACAATTAAAAACATACCACATCAAGCACACGGTGCCACACCACATAAGCAAAAAACTCTTCAACATTCAAGGCTGATATTACCACTTCCAATATTTGTTGTGTAAGAAACTTGGTTCAAAACCCATGTGCAACTAGTGCTCTTTTATTTTATCATAATATAGTTTTCAAAATCAACCAAAACCCCCATGGGTAATCAAACAACGAACCAAGATTTAGTGCAAATAATTTTTTTTCCCACTGCTGGGTCAATCACTCATACATCAAGAACAAAATTTGAATCCCTTAAATGCCATACATTAATGAAAGAACAGAGGTCTGGGAGAACACAAAAGTGAAACCTTCACAAAGGGTTTGTTATCGATTTTTTTTTTAACCATCTCTTAACACAAATTTTCCACAGTCCTCTTCCACAGACCTCTCATGGAAGCCGTAAGGAAAATGTATTCAAACATATGCAAACAATTGATGAACAATTTGAAGGAGATATCAATCTTCCAAGACTGGGCAATGGCACTAATCAAACAACCATTCTTTTATCTCATAGATAAAACCTCAAATTTTAATGAACAGAGACGAGTGAAACCCAAACATTTTCCATAAAATTTTCCAACAGTTATATCAGAGAGTAGTATTCATTCTGGACATAAAGTAATCACATAGTCCGAACATAAAGGAGTTTAAAAACTATCATCAACTTGAAACACTTGAATACTAATAGGGAAAACCTCCACTTTAAATTCCATTACACAGTTGATACCCACATGTATTAAACTTTGGAAAATCACATTCTGTAAGCAAATGCAAGAGCCAACATCATGAATTTATTATGAGAGGAGTTATTTTTCATGAATGGAGAGGTGAGAGCTATCATACCTTAATGTAGAATGCTAGGGAAAACCACAAATATGACTATTTCTTCCAAGGCCAAGAAAAACAGAGGCAACATCAACCAAGCAATCAACCAAATGCGAACCAAGTGAGGGTGGATACCTCAAGGTAGGGTTTAGAGCGACGTGCAGTAATTGTATGTCATATCTTACATTAACTCCATAAACCATATCTCAATACGAGCACACCAACACCTTCAGTGCATAATCCACTATTGTTATCAAACAACAATTCAATACAAATTCAAGTTTTCCACCTTCCATAAAGTTTTGAGTTTTATGTACACATTGAACACTTAGCACAAGTCATATCATATGTCCCACATTCATTGCTAAGAATTTCCACCCTTCAAAATTAACCAATGACCATGATAATCACAAGAATCCATAAGTGCAATATACCATATCCAAATATATCCCATGCTTGGATTTTAAATCAACAATCAAAATATGTGTGTAGCTGAATAAACCAAGATGTTCATTAAAGCCACATCTCTTCCCTTTGAAATTAATCATCAATAA
>JZKD02S1831550.1:424241-437611 GCA_000966675.3 Picea glauca | reverse complement strand
CCCTCTCAGTGTCAAGTATCCATTTCAACACTTTTTATGTTCTCCAAGGAAAAATTCTTATGTTCTTCTAGGGATAACAATGCATTTATCCTTTGGGGAACATTGAAATAATTTAATTCTTCAATCTGTAGCATCAGTCGTAAGTTGGAAATCTCTATATCAGTAGGAAGAATAACCTCTTGACCATATACGATATGAAAGGGAGGAAAACCTGTACTTTCTTTGGAGGTTGTGCGATCTACCCAAAGAGCATAATTGAGAAGCATGTGCCACTAGCAAGGTTTGTCTTCTATAATTTTCTTTATGATCCTAACTAGATTCTTGTTAGTGGAATCTTCTTGCCCATTTCCCTGAGGGTAATAATCATATGAAGTGAAATGTTTAACCCCCAAACCAACCAAAAATTGAGTCAATTTTTCATAAATGAAGGCTAGGTCGTTGTTCGTAATGATCTCTAATGGAATGTTGAATCTAGAAAAGATATTAGATTTGAGGAAATAAATTACCTGCTCATCCTATGTGTTTCTAAGGGGGACAAACTTGGTCCACTTGGTAAAGTAATCGGTGGCTGTCAAAATAAAGATATTCCCTGTGGATGACGGAGGGTTGATAGGACCAATAAAGTCTAGCCCCCACTTAGAAAAAGGGAAATCTGGGTGGATAGGTTGTAAAGGCATGGAAAAAAGGTTTTCTTTCCCATGGAAGTTTTGGCACTTATCACAAGATCTTGTGAATTTATGAGAATCATGGAATATCTTAGGCAAATAGTAACCATTTATTATGATTTTAAAAGCAATATCCTTAGCAGAAAAATGGCCACCAATGTGAATGATAGAAGCTGATGATCCATGAATTTCGTGTAACAATTTATGTTCTTATTCATCTTGTACAAATTGATGTAACAAACCATCAATAGACCTTCTAAACACAAATTATCCTAAAATGATATACTTGGAAGATTACAGGAAAAGTCTCCTTCTCGGG
The DNA here is from genome assembly GCA_000966675.3 of Picea glauca. Taxonomy (NCBI): domain Eukaryota; kingdom Viridiplantae; phylum Streptophyta; class Pinopsida; order Pinales; family Pinaceae; genus Picea; species Picea glauca. The sequence continues at coordinate 436,627 of JZKD02S1831550.1, read as the reverse complement.
TGAGGATCCAACTCATCTGGACACTTTTGATACTGCAAATAATACGCCAGATTTTTATACCAATGATGTTTGGATATATCAATATTTTGATTCTCGATATAAAACAAAGTTGAAAGAGGATTATCTTGATCATCAATTTCTTCACTTGGTTCAGGATGTTGAGCTAAGTGAAGAGATAGGTCTCGTCCCTTGATTGTCTTTGAAGTCATGATCGTCAAATCATGCTCCTGAATTTTGGCAAGCCAATGTGCAATTTTTCCTAAAAGATAAGTTTGTGAAAGCATAAATTTGATAGCGGGAAAAGGGACTCTTACCTGCATATGTTTTCCTAAAATAAAGTGGCAAAGTTTTTCTATAGCCTTAACAAGAGAAAAACCATGTTTCTCAATATAAGATTACTTGATTTCATCATCTGATAAAGTCTGGCTCATGTAAGCTATATGTTTTTCACTGTTTTAGTCATCACTTTGTAAGAGGATAGAGAAAATTGCTTCCTCGGTGGCATTGGTATATATGATAAAATATTTCTCAAAATTTGGTTTCGCCAGAACAGGTGTGGAACTGATTTCTTTCTTAATCCTAAGGAAAATATTTTCAACATCATTTGTTCAAGAAAAAGAATGATCTTGCTTCAAAATATTATGAATTGGTTTAACCATGACAGCAAAATCAGAAACAAACCTATGGACAAAATTAATAATTCTCATGAAATCTTGAACTTCTTTCTTGGAAGTGGGGGTAGGAAGGTTTAGAATCACAATAATGCTTTCAGGATCAATGCTTATTCCTAAATAAAAAACAACATGACTGAGGATTTTTCCCTTTGTGACACTGAAAATATATTTAGAAGGATTTAAAGAAATGCTAAATTTTCTGCAATGCATGAGAACTTTTCTAAGATGACCAAAATCATCCAACCAGTTCTTTGAATAAACAGTCAAATCATCAAGATAAACTTGGATAATTTTACTGATCAGATCGTCAAAATTTATCTGCATAGCTCTTTGAAAAGTGGCACCTGCATTAGAAAATCCAAAAGGCATACGTTCATAAGTAAATGTGCTCCAGCATGTAGTAAAGGTGGTTTTATACCTATCAGTCCTTTTTACCTTGATTTGATTATAGAAAGAAAATACATCAAGTAAGGACATCATTTGTGACCCTGCAACCTGTTGTAAAATAATTTCCATATTAGGAAGCGGAAAATGGTCTTTGACACTCACTATATTCAACACGCAGAAATAGACACATAATCTGATTTGGCTAGTAGTCTTTCAAACAAGGAACATATTTGAAACCCACTTCGAATACTTAACCAGAAAGCTTATATTAGCTTTTAAGAATTTTTCCAATTCTTTTCGAACAGTATCTTAGAGTGCAAGGTTAATAGGTCTTTGTTTTTTCCTAACTAGTTTTAACCCTTACTTGATAGGAATAGCATACTATATGAGAGCAAGATAAAAACCATGAAGATCCTCGTATGACCATGCAAAAACATATTGAAATTCACGGAGTAGCTCAATGAATTTCACTTTTTCTTCATGAAAACATTGGGCACCTAGTTTAATGATATTTGGAGATTCAACTGTCCCAATATTCAAGGAAATGGTATAACCCACCTTCCTTTTCAACTCCCCTTCCCTATGATTTTCTTTGTTTCCAACATCACTCGACGAAAATGAAATTTCGAGAGGAGTCAATCCTTTAGGAATTTTTTCATCTTCCATAGATATGATTTCCTTGGGATTAACCGGTTTATTTTGTATGAAAGTGAAAATTCCTTCATCACTTGGGAAAACATGACATGATTCTATATTATCAGGGTTGTGAGGACGATATAGATATTGTAACGTACAATCAGGTCTGTTAGCGCTCTGTAATTTGCCCAAGGCTGTGGAGACAGTCACAGAGGCAACATCAAAACCACTTCGAGTCTTGGATCTAGCCCTCTGAGACTCAGAGAGGGATCTCTCTGTTTGATATAGATTTGTTTGAATAGATATTAGGCTAGCTCTGAAGTACAAGGTTTGGTCTTTTGATTTTTGGTTAAGACAACAAAGAAAAAGGCCATTGGGCAGAATGGAGTCAACAGGTTAAAACTGATTGAATGAATGAATAACTAAGAACATTTGTAACTAGGCAAGGCAACCATGACAGTGGATCTTGATATTTTGTAAGATGGAAAAGAATAATGGGTTAAGAATCATCTCAAATGTAGAGAAACCTTCATCTGAATTCTACATTCAATTTGTAGAAGAAAACATAAACATTGCTTTAAGCCAAATCAAGGTGTACAAGACAAATCCTGAGTATAATTTTCTTATAAAAAATGATGGAAGAAAACAATATGAGAAAAGAAAGAAAATGAAAGTTTACATCAGAGAAAACTTGACGACCAAATCATGACACAAGAATATGGAAATCCAGTGTCTTAATATTCATTCAAAGTCACTTCAGCCTGGTGATCATCTTTACAAAATAGAAAGTAATGTTTCTAGATTATCTTCCCATCTGGTCCCTCCAGGTCGAACCCCACCTTCATATTTTACATGTGCATATATAGAAGAAAAATGCCTCAGCCTTCAAAAGACTCGAGCTCTAATTTCCTGTTTCTAATAATAGAAATCGGTTATATGGAATGACACATGTAACCACTAAACTACCTAATTCCTAGGAACTAACTTAACAAAGAATGATTTGAAATATGGAAATGCCACTTGAGCACCTCGAATGCTAGAGGTTGTTAGAATTTGCTGCAGCTAGAGAATCTATGTTCTAACCACTACCTGCAATGTAGGAAAGCTTTTCCATTTGTCATGAATGAATTTAAATTGCCACCTAATGATTATCAAGCTGCCATCTTCTCCATGAAATCTGGGATAAATATCTTTAGATTACCTCTTTCTCAAATACTGCCTCGAGTCTTAGATCTGCCTCATTTTTCACTGGATGAATTGGTGCCTTGATTGCCAGTTGTATTCAAAAGGATGCCTAAAAAATAGGGACACTCTGCCACATAAACTGGAAGGAATCTCCTTCAATTGTTACCTCAAATTTTGGACAATTATCTCATTCCTAAAGGTTCAAATCCTATCTCATTACTTGTGTAATACTTAACAACAATGTCAACAATCATCTATCATAGTCTTGATATGATAACCGAGCACTTCTATAGGATATATGTCCTCCTCAAGAATAAGTAAAACAATTCCTGTTGAAATCTATGTTCCTTTGAATCTTGTAGATAATCACTTCTAAGGAAACGAACAAAACAAAACCCATAGAAAGAAAACAACCACCCTTATGGATATAAAGGTTTTTCCACAATACTACCTTGCTTTCATAACCCAAATTACTCTTCATTAAAAATCTGTGGAGCATGATTTTCCCTTCGAAACCAGGTATCGAAAATAGTTACCAAAAGAGTACAATCATCCATATTTCGAGTGACAAAAATTATGCGCTGTTGTAATGAGCCTCGAGCATCATGTATTGGCGCATTTAGCGCATTTGATGATATGATTGTTCAACTTGATACTGTTGCACAACTCTCGAATTCTAAAGCAAGTAGGTTTGAATCTTAGCACCACCAATTTTCCCATAATCTTCAAAATGGATATCAATTAGTTTGCCAAATCGGCTAGAATTGTCATTTCTTAGTGTTTTAGCATTTCCTAATGCTTCTAGTATTGGATTTGTCTATAGAATTTCATTCTCTATTCCACTACCACCTCCAAGAGCTTCCAAATACTGCATTGCTATTTTTGCAGTCTTGGTTTTCTCTACACCACTCTCACCACTTAATATAATAGACTGATTAAATCCATCTCTCACCACTGCTCCAAATGCAACATCTTCCATTTGGTATACCTGTGGGTTATCTTTGAGTTTCAATCTGTATCCTTGAATAAACTTGTTACCATAAAGGGGAAAATATTTGAATGGATTGATCTCAACCAAAACTAGTCCTGCTTTGGTATAAATCATATCTTGATCATATCCATGCTGAAAATTATGTAGGACTAATGGCTCATTCAAGTAACTTAGCTGTATTAAATCATCTGCCCCTTTAAGGATGTTAGGATTTGCAGGTAATAACATGCTTTTTGATACCGTAACAGTATTTCCGTTTGAAAGGATGACATTAGACTCTTCCCCTGAGGTTGATATGGGGTAGGGGGAAACACCATCTCTGCGGACAATAAGAACTGGAAGCCAATCTTTTACAAGTTTCATCTGTACCTTCATGGAAAATGTCATCACATCATCAAGGAAGACACAACTTCATCTGACAAACAATATCTTCACCAAAGAAATTGATGCCCTTTGAGTGATACCCTGCATTTGATTAAATAAAAATAACAGTGAAAGTTTTTGAAAACAGTGATGCATCCTTTAGGCTTTAACGATTACATCCACTACAGGTTTACATTTAAATCTGCAACTTAACACCTGTATGGGCATTTAAACACCTATGCACACTTGAATTTGTAGGAGCCTCGTTCAGGTTCCTCATGCGACCAAGAAAATCAATCTAGCAAGAGAACGAAGTCCACGCTTTGCAAACTTATCAATAAAGTAAACTTCCTTGTAAGAAGACCAGAAACTAGCAGGGTACAATTATGCAATCAATGGTCGAGATGGAGTTGACAGATTGGTGGTTTCTATGAGTATCTATGTTAGCGCCCTTCATGTACCAGATTATGCCTGAGCGATGACGTTTCTCCAACCTGCCTTACATTTGCCTTAACCTCAGCACGAATGCATCCTTGGAAACATACCACGGTGTTCATTCGAACTAAAAAACTCAGCTAAATGAACATCTAGTGCCTGTAAATATTAAAAAAAAACAATGCTCCGACACATGGTAAATGCACTTGATAGCTGTTGCAATTTGTTTTATTTTTTAACCTTGTGGAAATATCCCACATTCACGAGGAGAAAGCATTTATAAACATTTACATATGTGAACGTTTGCATTGTATATTCGACAATGTGAGCCCAAGGCTACTACTTGTGTTTGGTGCTGGTGCTGGCTTGTATGTTGTTGCTGTTTGATCTTGTGTTGTTGTTGATGTAGATGTGTGGCTCGAGGATTTGAAGATTGGCCTTTCGGGCCCAAAATTTTTGGCATAAATTTAAATGAACTAAATAAGACCATGTTATTAAAGCCCGAGAGCTAAAAAGTCAAAATTTTTGCCAAAATTTTAAAAATAAAATAAAATTAAACTTGCTCTCAACATAAGAGCTACCTCCACACCATGATTTTTAACTTTTTCCCCAAAGGAACCCAAGAGACCACAGATTCCTTAAAAACCAACTTTTTGACAAAAATCCACAAATTAACCTACGATAAAAGTTAAGAAGTTTTGAGAGTTTTCTGCCACCTTCACATTTTCTCTATGCACCACGAGTCATCTGCGTTATGCCCAAAATATGCCCGAAATAGATATCAGTCAGAATACTGATTTTCCTTATAAGTTATAGGGTCCTAACAAGGTCTTTGAGGTAAAATTTTCCAGGTAGGAGATGCTGGAAGTACAACTAACCTATCAACCATTGAATTAAGTTCCCTTTTAACATGAGTGATGTTAAATGAAAACATATTTGAAATGAGCATCCAAACAACTTGGGTATAGCGTTTAAGCAACTTGTTTCTTGGAGAATAAATCTTACATACAAGGTTCACAACAAGTTCTGAATCACCAAAAACTGTAAGGTGACCACAACCAAGGATATATGCATTTTTGATGCCTAACAGTAAGGCCTCAAACTCAGTGACATTGTTTGTGCAAGCAAATTCCTTCCTATAAGAAAAATTGTGGATTTTACCTATAGGAGAATATAGAATGATGTCAGGCCCATTTCCTTTATTTGAGCATGACCCATCAAAATGCACGTGCCACATGCCATTGTCAAAATATATTGTTTCAAGCATAGTGTCACCCTCATCAGCAAAGATAGATTACACCCCCAAATATTCTTCAAGATAATTTACATTGGGTTGGGGAGCGCTCTCTATATATGGTGAAATTATTCCTTCCCTAAGGACTATAATGTTCTTTCCATTCCGAGGGACGAAAAAATGTGTTCCATCAAGTGAAATATATCCACCCATTAAGGCTTTCAAGTCTCTTCCTAAAATAATTGGAAAGTTACTCACTGGAATATCAATTACTTGGATGTTGAGGGTTGTTCTTCTTAGGATGTGCATAGAGAAATAAGGTTACATCTTTTATTTCTCCTATAGTTGACTTCTGCAAACTGTTATAAGAAAGAATGCTTCTAGAATTTTCATTAGTGCATGATAAGCCAAGATATTCCATAATAATTTTTGACATTACACTTGGACTAGACCCACCATCAATTAGGCAACAATGAGCTATTTTTTCCATAATTTTTTACAGGAATATAAAAAGGGGGAATTTTTATAGGGTTCCTAAAATTATTTTCACCTATTTTATTTACAGTTGAATCCTCTTCTTTTGACTCTTCAAATATATTGGCTATGGTAGAAATTTTACCTTCTATAAAGTTTTTTAGCTGCTTTTGTTGTTATGGGATGACAACCATGTCCAAAAGAGTAGCATTGGTTTTGATATTAGCCAATTGAATAAGGATATTATATTTAGAAGAGGGAAGAGGAGAAGGTACTCCTTGATTATCGAGAGTTCTAACAATTTGTGTATTAGGACCTTGGGGTAGAAGAAGTACAAGGAGAGTCATATTTTCTCTTGGTAGTGTAAGATTTATTTTTGGTACTGATTATCGTAACATCTTCTGGTTCAACCCAATCTAAAACAACAATTGTGGTATCCGACCTTTTTCCAAAGATCTTATCTTTGGATTTTTCTTAACTTCGCAAGTACTTTCTTCATGATTTTCTTCACAGAAGTTACACCAACCCCGAGACATAATGGCCTTTGGCTGAAAAGTATTTTAATTATTATTCCTAAAAGGCACTAAAGAAGAAGAAGATGCCCCAAGGGTAGAGGAGGATGCATTTCCTTTTCCCTTGTAGGCTATCATCCTATTATTCATGTTGGAATTATTGATTGTGTGTTTTCATTGATGGGAACATGAGTCAAAGATGTACAATAATCAAATAAAAGGAACATCACCTTGTGGGATAAGTAATTCATGATCATTATTGATCACAATAGTATAAAACATGATCCTATGATTCTAAATCTCGGGAAAGGTAGCATGGAGAGAATCAATGTACAAAAGAATGCAACAGATAAACAAGGCTAAAATTTAGGAGAAAAAGGTTTTGGTAAATGACATCGAGGTAATATTGGATCACTGTAAAGGATCGATAATATTTGTTATAGGTACATTTGCCAATGATTAGAAGAAATAGTGCTTTTGATGTTGCGTAGGAGATCAAGTTTCATAAAGAGAATTTTTATAGGTGGAAACCTCTATAAAAATCAAGCAACTGGAGTCGTTCATCCAGAATTCATATGTAAATATGATCGTCAGATCATAGAGGTAACTTGCATAAATAAGAAAATAATGAAGTGACTTAGACCGTCTATTGTGGAAATGACATACACATGGTCAACCCGACATTGACCACTTCAGATAATATCGAACTGAAGGAATTTAAGCCAAAGCTGAAGTTTTGAAGTAAAAGTAAGTCGTTAGATCTAAGGAGAACTTCGAGATCAATGATAACCATCAGATCAAGGTTGCGTAGAAACAATCAACTATGGCGATGACCACTTCGGTGAAAAGCAGTTTGAATTGAACCACCCAAAGCATCGAAGGCTGAAGTATTGAAGTGGACATGAGTCATCTAATCTCATAAACATTTTAGGAGTCATATTGACTGTTTGATCAAAATAAAGTGAATGGATAGGATAATAAAGGATAAAATCCCGAGATCTCTAATAGCCAAATTCCTAACAACCGTTGGATTGTGTTAAGTGTTCAGGTTAAAGAAGGACTGATAGATGAATTCAAGTTACTCGAGGTTTATCCTTTGAGGAATATCACTACGGGAGAAGTGGGAAGTGGGAAAAAGAGAATAACCTGAAGTCCCAAAGTCTGAAATAAGATCTGGACCATTGAAGTTTCGTTCGATCCATTGGAGGAATGGTCAACAATCAGATAAAATTGTGACATTTGGATACACAAGTGACAAATCAAGGGAAGGGATTGATTATGGAGCGTGAAGGGAGGATTAAACAATGCGTTAATTCCAATCCCATAATTAGTCGAGACCATCGAATCTCATACATTCGAAGATCGACGATTGTGGTTGATTTGCCAACAATCGCACAACTTCAATGATGGAGTTTGGGAGACAAGCTAAACCGAGATCAAGTTGGATCTCCACAATCCACGGAGACCATCAATATCTATCCATTTCTTGATCTGATGACTGGATTCAGATGAACCTACGATCGTTAGATCTAGGAGGAGGACATGTGCCACATAAGGAGATCCACGTCAACAAGGACATGTGGTGCAATTAGATGGTGACAAGTGTCAAGGTCTAGTTGGCACTTTAGGTTACTTAAGTCACAAATATAGGTGACACATGGAAGCCACTCGGCTAGTGCCAAGTCAGAAGTGACGTCACTCAGGGAGTTTGTCTTTCAGGGGAAATCAACAACTACCCGAAGCGCCGAAGGCCAAAGTCAATGATAATCGTTGATCTAAGATCGTTTGGATTCTCACATGACCATTAGATCAAAACATATGTGGAAATATGACATAAGCACTCCCATGTTGACCACTTCGTTTTTGACCACTTCATTTTTGACCAACTCCGGTGGAAATTGGAACAACAATTACCTGGACCTCTGTACCCCCGAAGTCTCGGAGTCTCGAAGTAAATAGTGGTTGTCCATATCATCGTTTGATTAAGCCATAGCCATTGAATTAATGATCCAGATTTATGAGCGGAACAAAATGATTACCAAACTGAATACAATGAACACATAGGTAAGAATAATAACACAAATATCCAGTGAACAATATATTCTTTTAAATAAAGAAATAGGATGAAACTGTAAAACTGCAGAACTGAAACTTGCTTGAATGGTGGTAGCTATCTCTGAGAAGAGATGTGGTTTCTACATGCATCCTTCTGAGAAAAATGGATTACAATGAGGCTCCATATTCCCTTTTCATATTACTCATGAATTCCAAAACCCTAGAAGGTGAAATGCCAAAAGTCATGTGGGCCCTATGGGTAAGTTTGTGTAATTTGGTACCTCAACTTCCTAGGGTCATAAATTTTGCATACGACCTCCATTTTAGGCGCGTGATATCCTGTTGGAAAGGTATTTCAGAGAACTACACATTTTGTCGTTAGAATCTTACTCCATCTACAGTTTAACTATGGCGAGCCCAAAAAAAAATGTTAGGGCCCCAAAACAACCTTGAAAGTACAACAAGATGTGATGACATGAAAACATACAAAATAAGCTAGTTGGATTACGTGAGAGGCAACCCATATCCACCTGGAGAATGTGTGAGGCTTTATACAATCCCAAAAGTGTAGAAGTCACAATTATAAAGCAGTACAAAAAGATGTGCTGAAAAAAATGGACAAGAGGAGCCAGTTGTAATAAGTGGGTGGCCACCAATACCCACTTGGATCAATCCTCCCCCCTTAGGAAGAAATGGTCTCCATTGCGTTGAGTTCCCCCATCAGGTGAGGAAAATTCTGCTGGATTTGGCCCCAGGTGAGCTACTTGCCTTGGTGGAGGATTTTCCCTTCCTTGACAACCCGATAAAGTTGGATCTGTTGTTGGTGAGTGCCCTTGACCTGTGTTTCCATAATATGATCGGTGGATGCTTGTTCCATGCAGTTAGGGTTGAGCTCTGTTGGTGTCAATTGTTCAACGATCTCAGAGGTGTCCAATAATGGTTTAAAATATGGCTAAAGGACGTCCACATTGAATACTAGATGCATACCAATGAAGGGTGGAGTTTTTAGCTCAAAATCATTTCTACTCACAACCTTGGTGATAGTGTAAGGCCCATAATGAAGTGGGCAAAGGTTTTTATGGGGCCCAACGAGATGCTACTTCTGCAAATGTAACTGGACTTTGTGGCCAACCTGAAATTAGTGTGGTACCCTATGTTGATCATGGCGTTGCTTATACTTAGCATTGGATTTCTGCAACATCTCCTGGACTTGTTGGCGGATGTGTTGAATCTGATCAATGAATCTGTTGGCTTTGTTGATCACAGACTGATCAGGGGAAGATTTTGTCTGTGTGTGGCAAAAGGAAGTGAAACATCAATGGGTCCTAAGGGTTGGAATCCCAGACCCACTTGAAATGGGCTATGGCCGATGGAACTATGGAGAGCCATGTTGTAGCTGTGTTGGACATATGGAAGAATCTCGTCCCATGTAGGAGGATGCTTAGAATTGTACATGCACAGGATGTTCACAATCATCTGATTGACGAACTTAGTTTGGCCATCGGTTTTGGGGTGGAAAGTAGTGGATTTTGTGAGCTTGGTGTCCAACAGAGACCAGAGACTCGACCAAAAGGTGATGATGAACTTGTTGTCTCGGTCAATGATGATGGTCCGTGGTATCCCAAAGTGCACCCAAAATAATTTGAAGAAGAGATTGGCAGTCTCTACCACTGTGACATTCTTCTTACAGGCTGTGAGGATGGCCATCTTTGAAAACCGATGAACGACCACAAATACACAGTCATTCCTGTGCTTGGTGGATGGAAAACCATACATGTAACCCATTGAGATGGATTCCCACGACTTTTAGGGAATAGGAAGATGGGTGTATAAGCCTTGATTCTTGATGGATGGCTTGGAAATGATGCAGGTAGTGAAATATCTGATATAATTGTTGACATCCTGTCAAATTTTTTTCCTATAAAAATGTTTCTAAAGAACGACCACAGTTTTCTCTAAGTCAAAATGTCCTGCCACTCGACTATAGTGGGATTCCCAAATCATCTTTGCATGCTCACTTATAGGAACACAGAGATGGCCCAGGTGGCATAAGAGTCCGTCTTGAATGTGAAAATCAATGAGAGTAGCACCTGTACCCAAGAGATGATATTGGGTGGCGAAGTCCGAATATTGCTGATAAAGTTGGGGCCACTCCAATGCTTCATGTCCACGGGTCTGGAGCACAGCGGTAAGTGCAACCACAGGAGGCCGACTGAGGCAGTCAACAATATGATTGGATATACATTTCTTATACTTGATGTTGATATGAAACTACTGCAGGTAGGTGGACCACTTCTGATGGCGATCGCTCTGCAATTTCCCCGATGTCTATATGAATTGCAGAAGCTTGTGATCAATGTGTATGATTGTCTCTTCCCCCATGATGTAATTTTTCCATTGACGACATGATTGCACAATGTAATACATTTCCTTTTCATAGGTGGGGTATTTCCAGACAATATCGGAGAGTTTCTCACTATGGAATGCCACAGGATGCTCGTGCTGAGTGAGAATTGTGCCCACAACATAGTCAGATGCATCAGTCTCAATATTGAATGGGTGTTGCAGAGCACAAGAAATGTTTCATATCATCAAATTCTCATTGCTTCTCCTTCCCCCATACGAACTTTTCCCTACTACCACCCTTGTTCACCTGGCTGAGGGCCCATGCAATATGGGAGAATCCCAACAGGAATTGTCAGTAGAAATTGGCTAGACCTAAGAATATCTAAAGCTTGGTCAATGTGGTCGGGGATGGCCAGTCATGGATGACTTGGATATTCACTAGATAAACATGTACCCCATTCTCATCAATCATGTATCCCAGGTATTGGACTGTGTTCTTGCCAAAAGATGATTTTTCTAAGTTGGCATAAAGCTTGTGTTGTTGTAGACTACTGATCAGGAGCTCAGGACCAAGTGTCATAAAAATGCTCAAAATTGAACTTGCTCAGAAATGGTTGATGTTGGAATGACGGGATAGGTCTCGTCGATACGAACCTGCTGGCGCGAACGACATGCAAAACCGTCTCTGCATGAGAAAGATATCTCAGTCAGAAATTTCTTATTTCATTATAAAATAAAAAATATATATAATGAAATTATGAAAAAAGAAAAATTAAAACTAAAAAAATAAAAAACATTATGAAATGGTTTTATTATAAACCAAAACATGTTGTGGGCGCGTTGGCCGCCACTTGGCAGCAATATGTATATAGTTTTGATTTAAAAACTATGGCGGGCGCTTTAATATATATCGTTATTTTTTTTTAATCAAAACTTTGGAGCATTATACTTATATTTAAAACTCATTTCCTTTTATAAGGCGCAAAAGATCAGAGCCGACAGGATTTGAACATGGGTCGATTGCAAGAAAGCCCCGCGCCCTTACCACATGGGCTACTTGTGTTAGTTGCAATTCAAAGGGCGCGTTTCATTTA
>JZKD02S1831550.1:377715-419945 GCA_000966675.3 Picea glauca | reverse complement strand
ATCCTCTTAATTGAGGTGACATGTCCGGTAAATGCCCCTACAGTCTATCTCTGTATAAGAAATAGTAAGTTCTCACATTTTCAGAGGACACATTGGAGTGTTTAACTCACTTTTTGAATTATGGAAAATGGATACCTTGCACCCTTAAACAAGTACATTCCATTTTCAGATCAACTACTCAAAAACTGTTGAATATACTGCATGTGCTCCTCCCACGTTCTGCTGAATATGAGGATGTAATCCAAATATACTACCACAAAAGAGTGGATGAAGGGTCTCAAGACATCATCCATAAACCTCATAAAAGAGGCTAGTGAATTTGTTAAGCCAAAGGGTATGACTAGCCATTCATAGAGACCTTCTTTAGACTTGAAGGTTGTCTTCTAGACATCAGTTGGTTCGATGGGAACCTGGTGGTAGCCATACTTTAGGTCAATATTGATGAAGAAATTCCCCCCCTTGAGTTGTTCAAGAAGGTCATCAATCCAGGGAATGGGGTAGCGATTCCTGAATGTGATTTTGTTTAAGGCTCTGTAATCAATGCAGAGTCACCAAGTCCTGTCCTTCTTTTGCACCAATACAATCGGGCTTCCATAAGGGGAGGATTTGGGTCTGATGTGACCCTTTTGAAGAATTTTTTGGATCTGACGCCTGATTTCATCATTCTCCATCAAGGAGCGTCGATAGACTGGCCCATTAGATAGAGGTGTGTCGGGGGTCATATCAATGGGATGCTTGGCTTGGCAATGTGTCGATACCCCTGTAGGTGAGGCGAAGATGTCTCTTTATTCTTCCACAATCCCATATACTTACTTTTTCTAAAAAGAGAGGCGTTGTGTAGAGTCCATAGATGTGGCGATGACCTTCTACTTACTGTGAGCACGGATCACAAAGAATATGAACTTCCCAGTCTATGAAATGAACTTATTGCATTTCTTAGCAGAGATTAAAGAAATAGCAATAGGCGGTGCCACCTCTGGGATACTATACAATTGTCTACCCAAATTAATAATAACATTGCAGGGTCTAGATTCATACACAACATGACACTTCCACAAATATGGTTGTCCTAAAAGAACAACAAAAACTTCAAGGGGAGAAATATCACATAGTACCTCATCTTTGAAAGGCTTGATGTCGTAGGGTAGACGACATTGTTGGTTGACATGGAGATATCTTCCTTGATGAAGCCAGTCGATGGTGTAGGTTTGTGGGTGCAGTGTCATTGGTAGGTCCATTCACTTGACGACCACTACTGAAAGCAAGTTCTTCTGACTACCACTGTCAAAAATGAAATGAATCAGAGCACCCTTGACCCACATCTCTGAGTGATAGGCGTTCCCCTTCCTCTGGTTCTCTTGTATGGACTTTGGTGGTAGTGAACATGGCACTGGGTTCAACATCGATAATATTATTCCCTCCTTCATGATTTGACTCAGAATCAGAATCAACCTCTGACTCGAAGGCCTTCAGCTCGACCACGAGGGACTTCTTAGAGAGGAATTTGTCAGTGTTGTGCCAAGGAAGTTTTTGATAGTCACACCATTTTCCTGTGTCCTTCTTCGTGTTTTCATTTCCCTTCTTGTAGTGTGGATTGGATGGATTTTCCTTAGGGAGGCCATATCAACTTGGTCCTTTGCTGTGTGGGATAGAGCTACCTTTTCCCTACTTCGGTCGTGAGGGGTTTGCAGATCCAAACACTCATCGTTTCTACTTAAATTTCTGCTCGATCTTGACAGTGTATATATAATCCATGCCCAATGAGGCGATGTCCAGAAACTCCATTTCAGTTTGAATGTATTGATGCAAACAACCACGGTATTTGAGCACCAGATGACGCTCAAAATAATTGATACCCAATCTGGTGCGTAGGGTATGGATAATATTGGAGAGATCTGGTACTGTCTGGTCCCTTTCTTGACGTAGGGTGGTCCATCTGGTGTACTGGTCCTCGTAGCTTCCAATAGGGTAGTATTTTTTTTTAACGGAATCCCAAAAGGAATCCCCTGTAGGTTCCACCACAAAAATTGTAGATTCCTCCATGACCTTTTTCTCAGAGTAAGTATCCCAGCAGTATTTCACATGGGGAACGAACTTGAGGAGTGAAAAAGTGATCTTTTCCTGATCAAAAAAATTGTGGACCTAAAAATATCCTTCGAGCAGGTTCAACCATTTATCTACATCGTATGCATCTAGTAGTCCTTCAAATAATGGAATATCAAAATTTACCTGTACCTTGAAGGGGGTTGTATGGCCGATTGATGAATATGCCTCTCCTATGGGCAGCTGTTGAAGGATTTGCATGAAGTTGTCCATCATTTTTTTCCTTTGTTGCGTGAGGGCTTCCTCAAGCAACATTTTAATAGGATATCCTACTCCATCATCTTTATTTTCATCTCCCATGGGTTTTTGTTGGTCTCGATGTGATCTATCTGGTAATGGCTCGATGGGTTCGAGTCCCAACTTCTTGTACCCAGACCTTGTTGGGGACATGCACGCAGAAAAATAAATGAAGAGAAGACCGCTCTAATACCACTGATTCGGATTTAGGAGAGGAATGAATTGATTAACACATGGAATACAATAAACACAAAGGTAGGAAGAATAACACAAATATCCAGTGAACAATATCTTTTATTAAATAAAGAAATAGGTTGAAACTATAAAACTGCAAAACTAAAACTTGCTCGAATGTTGGTAGCTATATCTGAGAAGATATGTGGTCGCTACATGCATCCGTCTGAGCAGAATGGATTACAATGAGGCTCCATAGGCACTTTTCATATTACTCATGAATGAAAAAACCCTAGACATCCATAAACCTAACCCTAGAAGGTGAAACACCAAAATTCATGTGGCCCCTATGGGTAAGCTGGTGTAATTTGGTACCTCAACTTGCTAGGGTCATAACATTTTCATACGAGCTCCGTTTTAGGCACGTGATATCTCGTTGGAGAGATCTTTTAGATAAATACACATTCTTCCATTAGACTCTGACTCTGTCTAAATTCTGATTGTGGCGAGACAAAAAAACAATGTTTAGGGCCCCAAAGCAACCATGAAAGTACAACAAGATGTGCTGACATGAAAACATACAAAATAAGCTAGTTGTATTAGGACAGATGCCACCCCTATCCACCTGGAGAATGTGTGAGGCTTCAGATAGCCCTAGAAGTGTAGAACTCACAATTATAAAGAAGTACAGAAAGACGTGTTGAAAAAAAATGGACATGAGGAGCCAGATGGAATAGGTGGGTGGCCACCAATATCCACCTGGATCAATTAAGCAGTGGAAGGATAGAGTAAGTGTAACTCATGAAGTGAATTTAATCATTGATCTAATTTGGGAGTATTCCCAGCCATTGATCAAGTACAGTGGAAGGATAGAGTAAAGCATAAATCACGAAGTAACGCTAACCATTGATCTACTTCAGGAGCGTTCTCAACCGTTGATCAAGCATAGTGGAAGGATAGCATAAGCATAGGTGTTAACCGATGGCAAGTGATCACCATATATTTATGACTTATTCGATAGGTTATCACTCCAAAGGAATTGGACTGCTCAGAGTTCTAGTAACTCAGAGTCCTGGAGTACCGAAGCTCCGAAATAACATCTAGATCATTGAATTTTATGGACACACGTCAACTCAAGATTAACGCTTTGGTGAAATTTTACTCTAGGATAATTGGAAGTTTAAACCCCGGAAGCCACGGAGTACCAGATGAAACAACAACCGTTCATATCATCGTGAAATTAAAACGTGATCGTTGATCTTCATAAGTGATCAAACACTTGCTTGGCCTAGCACCTGGTCACCACCTGCAGTCGTATGGAATAGATAAATAAGGGTAAAATAAGAGGCACCCTGTTGTTCTACACATATGGTCATATGAAAAACATGGTTTGAAGGAAGCACCTCTGTAGAACTCGATTTCTGCAACATTTGCAATGACAAGTTTTTCTCCAGAACATAATAAAATGAAAAACAAGGGATTTGAAGTCTTTAAATCAAACTATTATTATTATTATTATTATTAATAGAAATTATTATTATTAATTAAAATGAAGAGGTGTATGAAGAGGTGTGATGGTTCAAACAAAGGGACATAATGCTTCAAATGCATACCTGTTAGGAGACTATATAAACAAAGAAGTAGGGTGAATAAAATATGTAGTTGAATTTGTTGAAGTATATATATTTATATATAATGGATTGAATGAAGTTTCATTCTATCAGGATGGTGCCTGTTTACAAGCTAGGTCTTGTATGATAATTGGATTCCTCACATCTTAGTTGGATCTGATATCAATAAGATGGGACTTGTTATGAGGGTTGGATTCCTCATTTTTCAGTTGGATCTGAGAACTACAAGTTGTGTCTTGGAATAGAGAGATGGTTCTCTCATAATTGTTTGAAGATGAATATTGATCTTATGTATTCATTCAAGTTAATTAAATAAATAAAATTTTTATTCTTTTATATATTGGTTGAGAAATTGAAATAGATATATGTTGTTCAATTAATTTATAAAAAGTGGAAAATTGTCCAAATTTTTGTGACATTGATTCACCTCCCCCCCTCTCAGTGTCAAGTGTACATTTAAACAATTGGTAACATAGCGGGTGCCTTCAACACGGTTTAAACATTGGAAGGTAGATTATGAAGAAATGGGTGGACAAATTTCTATCTTCACAAATAAATCTCCCTTATTTGATGGTACAGATTATTCTTCATGGAGGGAAAATATGAAAATATATATGAAGTCAAGAGGATTTGGAGTTTGGGATTCAATAGTAAGTAAGCCATGGAACTTAACTACTTCAAAAATAAAAACCAAAACTACAAAGGAAGAAAGGAGAAACAATTCATTAGCCTTAAAGAAATCCAGGATGGATTGTTAGACCAAGTCAAAGAAAAGATGAGACACTACAAATATATTAAAAAATTATGGCTCCACCTACAAAATTGTTATCAAAATGAAGCATAAGAAGAAGAGAAATCCTATCAAAGTAAGGAACGAGACTTAGATAAAGAGATTCCTATCAGAATAAAGAACAAAACTCAAAAGAAGATAATTCTTATCCAAATAAGGAACAAGATAAAGAAAATGAGAATTCCAATTAGATTGAAGAACATAATATAGAGAAAGAAATTTCTAATCAGAATGAAATGCATGATTTGATGCAAACCCCGGTCATCAACAGTGAAGACTATTACATCAAGGAATTGATGAATACCTCAATATTCACCAAAGAAAAACTATTAGATTTTAAGAATGATGTTATAACTACATTTGAAGTGATTAGTATGGAATGAACAAATAGTCTATATATTGAAGTTACTAGGGATGTTTTTGACCAACTCGAATACACAGTTATGTGCACTTTTGAAGAGTTAGAGAAAATTCAAAAGAAATATATGTTGCTACTACAATAGTTAGATCAATCTAACCATGAAGAGCATGAACAAAAGTTTCATCTAGAAAACAAAGAAGAAGAGATCAAAATTTTGAAAACCAAAGTTATTAATCTAATAGAAGAGATGGAAGAATTAAAGACACATGGCAATAAAATAAAATAAGTACTAAAAGAAACAGAATAATCGGCTAATAGACTAAAATCTCAACTTGAGGAAACTAAATAAAGTGAAGAAGTCCTGGAGATCCAGTTAACTAGGAAGGAAAATTCTTACCACGTGTTGGAATTGGAAATCATCAACTTCAAAAAGATAAATGAAAGTACTAATGAAAATATAATGACTCAAATTGAAGAAGCTAAGAAAAAGGAAGAATCCCAGAAGATATAATTAACTAAAAAGGAAGAATCATGCCAAATGTTTGAATTAGAAGCCATCAACCTCAAAAGGATTCAGCTAGAAAATGAGGAAGAAATCAAAATATTGAAAGATAAAGTTTTTGATCTAACAAAAGATATGGAAGAATTGAAGACATATGAAATAACTATTAAATGCATAGAAGCCTTGTATGAGACATAAGCAATCATCATCAATCTAAAGACTCAACTTGAACATGCTAAGAAAGTGGAAGAAGCCCTGAAGATTTAGTTAACTAAAAAGGAAGAGATATGTCACATGTTGAAATTGGAAACAATCAAACTCAAAAAGATGAATGAAAAGACAAATAAAATTGTCAATTTGTACAATAGTTCATCTATCATAGATAAGATTTGGAAAATTCAAAGATCAGTTGATGAAAAAACTGACCTTGGATACAATAAGAAAGAAGACAATGACAAGTGGAGCACCATTTGCAAAAATAAAAAAGGATCATCCTTCTCAAATGGAAAAGGTGCAATCACAAACCAATTACAAGCCATGATCTTTGTTAAGGAAGGAAGTTGTAGAAGTAAAAAGGAAGAAGAAAATCACAAGACAGATCTTTCAAATCAAAATAAATTCAAGAATGGAAACACCTTCAATGTCCATTGCTTTTCTTGTCATAACTTTGGCCATAAATCAATGGACTACAAAAAACTAGAGAAAGGATATACATGAAAATTCAAAAACTCAATTAGATGTTGGATATTCAATTTTGTTGGGCACACAACAAAATTTTGTCATACAATGAGATGTTACAACTGTGATAGGTTTTGACACAAATGCCAAAGCTATAGGAATTCAAATAGTCAATCCATAAATAATTCATTCAAGTCAGGGAGAAAACCTAATACAATTTGGAAGAAGAAAGGAGATGACAAATATTCAAAAACACAATTAGAAAGAAAATGTCCAAAAATCAGAATATCTCATAAAAATATATGGAGAAGAAAATTTGAAGGAAAAAGAAAGAAACATGATCTTGCACCTGAAAAGGAAGAAATTAATAACAAGAAAATGATGGGTGAAGGTCCTAATAAGGAATGTGAAATTCAAGATGAAATAGATCAAGCTCAAGAAATGGAAGTTCCTATAGAATAATATGACATGATATCAAATCCTGATGATGTCACAATCCTTTAGCCAAAAAAATAAAAATGCAAAAAGAAGGAAAGAGCATCCTGGAAGCAAATAAAGGTAGGTCCTAAAAACTACATTGGTTTAATCTTGACAAGAAATAAAAAGGGAAAAATAATTGGATCATAAAAGGATTATAATTATCATGGCAAAACAAAGCATGTAATGAACACTTAAAGACAACTATAGCAGATAAAAAACCAATTAATCTTAATGGAAAAAAAGTTTAAATTGGTTTCTACAAAATCAAAGGAATATGCCAAGAGTTTTAAAATAACATATGGAAAATCTTGACTATCTAAGATTAACTAGTCAAAAGAAAAATCATTGATAGGGGAGTTGTAGAATACAATAAGGAGAAAATGGACAAAGGAGAGCATCACCTTTGGGGGAGTATAACCTCAGAGGGAACAAGAAAAAATCCTTTTTGTCACGTTTGTAAAAAGGATTGAAAATAAAAAAGTACCAGAGAAGTTCAAGGGGTATCATTCAACAAAGATCAATTGATAACAAAATTGGTATTAAATCAATTGGTATTAATCCTCAATTCATAATTTTGTGAAAATATCAAAGAAGAATAAGAAGCAAATCAAGAAGATCAGTAAGATACATACTCTTGTTCCATTTGACAAAGGAAAGTCAGTAAAAACTTATGGGGAGTATTTTGGTTATCAAATAAGAAAGTAATTTGATTATATTTAAAAGACTTGATCACTACAAATTGGTATCACTATAAGTTAGTATCAAGAAGACTACTTATTTGAACAAAAATATCCCAATGGATTGAGATAAGCAGTCAATAAATTCACAGGGGAGAAAAATAGTCATATCCTCACTCCTTTTCATTCATGTCAAAGGGGGAGAGAAGGAGTAAAACAAATTTAAGAAGAATTTTTTTCTATGAGATAGAAAAGAATATTAGTGATAGGGGGAGAAAAGGAATGAACTTATTTTTTTCTTTAGAAATACGTTTCCCTCAATGAAAAAGGGAGAGATTGTTGGCATTATTGATTGTGTGTTGTCATTGATGGAAACATGAGTCAAACATGTACAATAATCAAAGAAAAGGAAGATCACATTGAGGAAAAAGTAATCCGTGATCATTGTTGATCATGATAGGATCAAAGTTGATCCTATGATTCCAAAGCTCAAGAAAGGTAGCATGGAGAGAATCAATGTACAAAAGAATGCAATAGAGCAGTAAGGCTAAAATTCAGGAGAAAAAGCGTCTGGTAAATGGCATCGATGTAATCTTCGATCACTGTCAAGGATCGATAATCTTTGTTACATGTACATTTGCCAAAGCTCATAAGAGATAGTGCTTTTGAAGTCGTGTAGGAGATCAGGTTTCATAAAGATAATTTTTACAGGTGGAAACCTCTATAAAAAGCAAGCAACTGGAGCCGTTCATCTGGAATTTAGATGTAAATATGACCTTCGTATCATAGAGGTAACTTGCATAAAGAAGAAAATAAAGAAGTGACTTAGACTGTCGATCATGGAAATGACGTGTGCATGGTCAGCCCGGTATTGACCACTTTAGATAATATCAAATTGAAGGAATTTAAGCCAAATTCAAAGTTTCAAAGTAAAAGTAAGAATTCATATCTAAGGACCACTTCGAGATCAATGATAGCCATCATATTAGGGTTGCGTAGTGGCAGTCAACTCCCATGATGACCACTTCGGTGAAAAGAAGATTGAATTGAACCACCCAAAGCACTGAAGGAAGAATTCCTGAAGTGGAAATGAGTCATTCTATCTGAGAAACCTTTCAAGAGTCATATTGATTGTTCAATCAAAAGAAAGTGGAAATATAGGATAATCATGGCCAAAATCCCAAGATCTCAAATAGACAAATTCTTGACAACTGTTGGATTGTGCTACGTGTTCGGGTTAAAGAATTACCATTGGATGAATTCAAGTTACTTGAGGTTCATCCTTTGAGGAATCTCACTCCGAGAGAAGTGGGAAGTGGGAAAAAACGAATAACTCAAAGTCCCGAAGTCTGAAATAATATCTAGACTATTTAAATTCTGTTCGATCCGTTGGAGGACTGATCAACGATCAGATCAAGTCGTGACCATTGGATACACAAGTGCCAGATCAAGGTCATGGATTGATTGTTGAGAACAAAGGGAGGATTAAACAACGCGTTTATTCCAATCTCACAATTAGTCGAGACCATCTGATCTCATCGATTCAAAGATCGTCGACTGTGGTTGATCCACCAATAATCACACAACTTCAATCGCGGATTTTTGGCGATCGAATAAACCGTGAGAAAGTTGGATCTACACAATCCATGAATACCATCAATCTCCATCTATTGGTTGATCTAACAACTAGATTCAGATGAACCTACGACCATTAGATCCAGGAGGAGGACATGTGCCACATCAGGATATCCACGTTAGTAAGACCACGTTAGCAAGGACACATGGTGAAATAAGATGGTGGCAAGTGTCAAGGTCAAGTTGGCACTTTAGGTTACATAAGTCACAAATATATATGACATGTGGCATCCACTCAACCAGTGCCAAGTTAGTAGTGATGTCAACAAGTTACGTCACTCTGGGAGTTTGTCCTTTAGGGGAAATCAATAATAACCCGAAGCGTTGAAGCCTGAAGTCAATGATAAACATTGATCTAAGATCCCCCATATTATCACATGACCATTAGATCAAAATGTAAGTGGGTTGACCACTTCAACGCTGAACAACTCTGGTGGAAATTGGAACAACAATTACCCAGACCTCCAAACCCCTAAAGTTCGGGAGTCCTGAAGTAAATAGTGGTCATCCATCTCAACGTTTGATTAAGTCATAGTTGTTGGATTAAGAAGTGGAAGGATAGAGTAAGTGTAAATCACAAAGTAACTTTAATCCTTGATCTAATTTGGGATAATTCTCGACCGTTGATCAAGAATAGTGGAAGGATAGAGTAAAGTGTAAATCATGAAGTAACACTAATTGTTGATCTACTTTAGGAGCGTTATTAACCATTGATCAAGCATAGTGGAAGGATAGCGTAAGTAGAGGTGTTAAACGACAACAAGTGCTCAACATAGATTTATGACTTATTCGGTAGGTTATCACTCTAGAGAAATTGGACTACTCTAAGTTCTAGTAACCTGGAGTCACGGAGTACCAAATCTCTGAAATAACGTCTCAACCGTTGAAGTTTATGGAGACACGTCAAATCAAGATCAAAACTTTGGTGAAATTTTAGTTTGGGAGAATTGGAATTTTAAACCCCTGAAGCCATGAAGTACCGGAGGAAACAACAACCATCCATCTCATCATGAAATTAAAACTTGATCGTTTATCTTGATAAGTGATCAAACAATCACTTGGCCTAGTGCCTGGTCATAACCTGCGGTCGTATGGAATAGAGAAATAAGGGTAAAATAAGAGGTATCTCTTAAATCAATAAGCTTGTGGTTCTACGTATATGGTCATATGAAAAACATGGTTTTAAGGAAGCACCTCCATAGAACTCGATTTCTGCAACATTTGCAGTGACAAGTTTTTAACTAGAACATAATAAAATGCAAAACAAGGGATTTGAAGTACTTAAATCAAACTAGTAATAATAATAATAATAGAAATTGTTATTATTAATTAAAATGAAGAGGTGTGATGGTTTAAACAAAGGGACATAATGCTTCAAACTCACACCTATTAGGAGACTATATAAACAAAGAAGTAGGGTGAATAAAAGATGTAGTTGAATTTGTTAAAGTATATTAATTTATATATAATGGATTGAATGAAGGTTCATTCTATAAGGTTGGTTCCTGTTTACAAGATGGGTCTTATATGAGGATTGGAATCCTCACATCTCAGTTGGATCTGAGATCAACAAGTTGGGACTTGTTATGAGGGTTGGATTCCTCAGTTCTCAGTTGGATCTGAAAACTACAAGCCGGGTCTTGTAATAGAGATTTGGGTCTCTCATAATTGTTTGAAGATGAAGATTGATCTTATGTATTCATTCAAGTTAACTAAATAAATAAAATATTTATTCTTTTATATATTGGTTGAGAAATTGAAATAGATATATGTAGTTCAATTAATTTATGGAAAGTGGAGATTAGAATTGCCTTGGTGATTCGAACGGGGAAGGCCCTGTAGAACCCTAGCTTGAAGCTCATGTGAGCCCCTGCTTGACAGATTTAGATTACTCTGCAACCGTCAATCCATCCGTCGGGGAGAGCACTCAGAGCCGAACCTGGTCTAACGAAATGGGCAGCGAGGAGGGGGGGAAACCCCCCTCTTACAACAATATTACTGCTAATGATAAAGCCGACACAAGATCGAGACGACCTGCATTTGAGCCGCCATCACAAATCCGTGAGGAGCTCCTCACCCAAGAATAGGGTCTGCAAAAGGAGATGGATATGGATGCCAACACCTCTCATCCCAAAACGCCGCGCGGTTGGGAGCCTGGAAAATGTATACCCCAAATGGACCGAGCACCCAGATATCTCATCAGATCGACCAGAGTAGGGGAGCACACCCAATTTATGCAGGAACACGCTCTTATTGGTAAGTTCCTCGGACTGTGGCCATCAGAGAGAGACCTAAACAAGTGGATTAAACACTGGTGGAACCCTCGGGGTGACTACGAAGTCCAACTGAGCTCCAAAGGGTTCTTCACGATCATACTGTATAACCTAGAAGACAAGGACTGCATCTTTGAGAATGGCCCATACTTCTTCAACTCAGCCGGATTATTTCTCAGGTTCTGGATGGAACGCTTCAGCCCAGACAAGGAATACTTCTCGATGGCACCCGTCTGGATCCACCTCTACTCACTCCCGCAGGAGTTCTAGCTGGAGGAAATCCTGATGGGCATAGGAAACACCATAGGACAATATGTCAAAGCCTCCGAGGCTACCAAGCAGCGAAAATACACCTCTTATGCCTGCATTTGCATCTACATGAACATCGCTCAAGCCCTACCAGGAACAGTTATACTGGAACATCAAGACGAGGATTGGGTGCAAACCCTCGATTATGAGCATATACCGTTTAGATGCCGTAGATGACATGAGCATGGCCATCTCTTCAGAGATTGCCCATTGACCCAGCCGGCCCCCAAGGCTAAACAGAACATGCAGAAGGATGGCTTCACAACGATCCATTCACGAAAGAAGATCCCACCCCGCAATCCAACAACAGGCCCCAAATCGGTTATTCTGACCAAGAACACCTTTGACATTCTTAGCCAGCTTCCAGGGGAGGCAGAAATACAGGATCCGCATAAAGAAGCCAAGAAAGACATGGGCCCTAGCCCCACACCCACTCCATATCAGCACCAGGAAACTCCTGGTGAGGTAGGAGGGGAAATAGAAGGCGACACACCCATGCAGCTGGACGCCCAAGATCTAGCGGGTATAGACCTCAAAAAACTGGAAGAAGCCCTAAATGCCAGAAATCTGCAGGGCCTTCCGGAAGAACAGCTCCGAAAATTTCACAAGGTTTTCCTTGACTCCACAGTAGGATCCACAGCCCACCTCGGCATTGCATCAAATTCAAGCTCCGGATCCAAGAAAATCCCACGCGAAATCAAAAGACGCGGACGGAAACCGACTCATCAACTAATCAAAGAAGCAGGTAACCTCATGATCAACTCAGGTCAGATTCAGAAGCTCTCGGAGGGATACCTCCACCCCCACTCATCCACTCAATGATGAAGACAATCTCTTGGAACATAAGAGGTCTCAATGGCAAGACCAAGCAAAGAATCCTCAGGGAATGCATCAAGGAGGAAAACCCAGACATTGTAATGCTACAAGAAACAAAATGTGCGGGACCGGAAGCGGAACTCATCTTCAAGCGCCTCTGGAAAGACTGCAACTACCTCTATACGGACGTAGTAGGGGCCTCAGGAGGCCTTGCCATTCTCTGGAACCCCAGCCACATTGCCCTCGAAGAGCCCTTCTCCACGGTTGGAACACTAATGGCTCGATACGAGGTAATAGGATCAAACCATGAGGGGACTATCACCAATGTATATGGGCCACAAAATCAATAGGAGAAAAACAAGTTCATGGACAAGATAACCTATATCAAGGCACTAGTCACCACACCCAACTGGATATTGGGAGGAGACTTCAACATGATAATGTCACTGGAGGAAAAAACGGGAGGCAACAAGCGGCTTGATCCAGAAAGCAGTAAGTTCAAATCCCTCCCTACACATTTAAACTTAGTAGATATTGAAAACAACAATGGCACCTTCACCTGGTCCAACCGCAGATCAGGTAGCCAGCATGTAGCATGCCGGATTGATCGCTTTCTGGTGGCGGAAGAGCTGATCGAAAGAGGCCTCTGCATGGAAAGCCTAATTCTCCCCAAGGTAGGCTCAGATCACTGGCCAATAGCTCTACAGATCCTAGCCGAAACCACCCCTGCACTCAAACCCTTCAGGTTCGAAAAATTCTGGCTTACCCATCCATATTTTCGACATCTAGCAACACTTTGGTGGAAACAGGCAGAGGTGGACCACGGAACTAAGATGTACAAATTCCAGCAACGACTTAAAAACTTTAAGCAAATTATCAAACACTGGAACAGAACCTCCTTTGGCAACATTTTTCAAAGCATTAAAGATATTGAAAGAAGATTAGCCGTGATCCAAGAAACCTTCATCAGTGGGAATCGAACTCCGGAGCTCATGATAGAAGAAGGTCAACTTCTCTCACAATTAGAACAGAGAAGGCAACAGGAAGAAATCCTGTGGAAGCAAAAATCAAGAGTGCAGTGGCTAAAAGAAGGGGAAAAGAACATGAAATTATTTCATCGGATGATGATCCACAGGCGACACATCAACAGAATAACCCACCTGGAGGACGAGCATAGAAACTTGCTGCGAGAGCACAACCGCATCGAGGAAGAGATGACCCGCCATTATCAGAACCTTATGACAGAAAACGGGCAAAATCGAGAGGAATCCATTGCTCGAGTCACCAGCCACATTCCCTCTCTCATGACTCCTGCACAAAATGTTGCTCTCACCAGGCCAATCACTCAGGAGGAGGTGGATCAAGCTGCAAAAGATATGCCTCCTGGCAAAGCACCAGGCCCTGATGGCTTCACAACGGACTTTTTCCATCACTGCTGGGACATAATTCGTAAGGATGTTTGGGAAGTGGTGGAGGAGTCACGTGCCTCGGGTCAAGTTCTTCAGGCTTTCAACGCCACCTTTCTTACTCTCATCCCAAAGGAGGAGAGGGTCACCAACCCCAAGCACTTCAGACCGATAGCCTTATGCAATGTCATCTACAAGATCATAACTAAAGTAATAGCTAGCCGCCTCAAACCCATACTGCCTTTTGTCATCTCCCAAGAACAGGCTGGCTACATTGAAGGCAGGAAGATCATGGATAGTGTCATCCTCACACATGAATTCATCAGCTCTCTCAAATCAAAGAAAATCCCAGGTATGCTAATCAAACTAGACTTTTCAAAAGCTTTCGACAAAGCCAGCTGGTGCTATCTTAAGGCCACCCTCCTAGCCTTCGGTTTTGATCACACCTGGGTCAGATGGATTATGAACCTCACCTCCTCAACCTTCTTCTCTATACTTGTCAATGGAGTGCCCTCTCGGCCTTTCTCAGCCTCCAGAGGCATCCGACAAGGCGACCAACTCTTGCCCTTCCTTTTTGTCCTCATGGCTGAAGGCCTGGGACGCTACATAAAGACAACGATCCAGGAAGGCAACCTCAAAGGCCTACCCCTGTACAACGTCACACCAGCCCCTTCTCATAGCCAATTTGTGGATGAAACTCTTCTCATGAACTCTCCCACTGCACGAGAAGCACAAAAGCTCAACTCCATTCTGTCTGATTTTACAGAAGCCTCGGGCATGACACTGAATCCTGACAAGTCCAAACTTTTCTTCTTCAACACCCCAACCATAGTTCAATTTCACATCTCCAGAATTCTAGGCATCCCCAGGAGCTCCCTTCCGTCCAAGTACCTAGGCATCCCCCTCACGGGAGCGCCCGCCAAATCTATCTCTTGGGACAACCTTCTCCTCTCTATCTCCAATCCCTTAGCCAGCTGGACCTTTAGACCCCTCAACTTAGCAGCCCGTCTAGTCCTTTTGAAGTCGGTCCTCCAAACCCTCCCCACCTATCTCTTCACTGCACTAGCCGTGCCCAAGCAAATCATCAGAGCCATTAGAACCTTGCAGAGAAATTTCCTCTGGCAAGGCTTGCAACCGAATAAGAAATGGGCGCTGGTTGGCTGGGACAAGGTCTGTTCTCCCAAAATCTTGAGAGGCCTTGGGCTCCACGACCCCGGCAAGATGAATCAGACAATGGGCGCCAAAATTTGGTGGCGCTGGTTGAAAACACCAGATGCCCTATGGGCAAGAATTTGGAAGCACAAGTATGCCCCAACTATGCAGATTGATCAACTGATCTGACACAACACCAGAATACAGGGCTTGAACATCTAGAATACAGCCTGGCAAAACAGGGACTTGGTTCAAAAGCACGCCTTCTGGGAGATCCGCAATGGAAAAAGTGCAAAGTTCTGGCTAGACTCCTGGCAACAACTCAAGCCGCTGAACGATCTCATCACGCTTGCACCTCTTCAGCAAGCCCTCAACCACACCCCTTCACTAAAGGTCAACGAACTCTTGAAACCCTGGGCAGCGAATCAGACATGGAGGTAGTGGAAGACTTCTCATCCAGAGCTTGGCGCTTCTCCTGACGTGGATATCTCAGCCTGGCAAAAGGAAGCGGCGCGCAAGAAAATCCCCATCAAAGATAGCCCTGACATCCTTCGTTGGGGTCACTCGGCCTCATGGAGCTTCTCGGTAAAAGAAGCCTACCACTTACAAACCAACCATCACAACCAGGTCAAGGACATCATCTGGGAAAAATTCTGGGACAAAGCCCTTTGGCCGAAGATATCCACCTTCCTTTGGCTCATCATCCACAATCGTATTCTGACCTGGGATAACCTTCGGAAAAGGGGCTTCATTGGACCCTCCATCTATGCGTTATGCCACTACCAAGAAGAAACCAAGGAGCACCTCTTCAATGGCTGTAGCTATAGCCAACAGATCTGGGATCAAGGGGCCCAAATCATGCGCAGGTCCAGTCAGAACAGAAGTAGCATCAGGGACACCATAACCCACTGGGGCGACATTGCCTTCAGCAATCCCATCCTGAACCATATCTGGCTACTTCTCCCAGGCTTCACACTCTGGAAGATTTGTAAAGCAAGAAATAAAAGTATCTTCCACTCCATGGACTCCCCTCCGGAGCTAACTTGGAACAGAGTGGTCACCCACATCAAGGAAAAAATACGAAGTAGAAGCTGGCAGGGAAGTGATCGGATTTTCCACAATGAAGAGCTCAGTATCCTCCAAAATTGGCAGCTCAATCTGACCGACCTGATGATGGCACAAGAACCTAAGACTCACACCCTTAGCCCCATCTCATGGACCCCCCCATCCACTGGATATGTCAAATTAAACTTCGATGGTGCCTCGAAAGGAAACCCAGGACCCGCAGGCTATGGGGCGGTGGTTCGGGACTCCAGGGGGAAACTACACGCCATGACAGCAGGATATCTGGGAGAAACAACCAACAATGTCACTGAGCTCACCGGGATGCTACAGGGCCTTCATCTGGCCATATCCTCACCCAGTCATCAAATTATCCTGGAAGGGGACTCCCAGGTTATCATCCAATTGATCACCAAAATCTTACACGGGGCTACCCCGCAAAAAAACTCACCCAGCTGGAGATTAGCTGGTCTGCTTGAGAACTTTGCCAATCTCTGCAACCGCAGCCTTAGCATCATACCCTCCCATGTCAAGCGAAAGGCAAATGCAGTGGCTAACTACCTGGAAAATGAAGGAGTTCAAAGGGAGCTGGAAAGCACTATATGGGATGCCCAATCTCATGAAACTTCTGGCATACCACAACACTGCCAACTCCTTTCTAACAAGGACTTCTCGCCCCCAGATGGGGTGTCATGCTGTCAGCTGGGACACATGGAAATGCAGCCAAGGCACATGGTGGAGCCAACAGGGCACGCCATTTATAGCGCCCACCCTCCCGGCTGCGAGCAGTTATGCCGAGCCTCGACCTCTGTAGAGCACTAACTCCTGATGGAGCCATTTGCGCGTGGATGGGGAACGGAAGGCCAGTGCATTCAGTTCTTAGCGTTAATGTTGATTTCCATCCTGGGCATTGTTCATTGTTACCACCGGGGAAGCAGACCACCCACACTGCTCTCGACTATGCTTCAGCTAATTCAGCATCATCGAGCTGGCAGTCTGACCCTCCTGTTCATCATGCCTCACATCTGGAGTCGGCCTCGCCGAGGCTCCGACTGGCATGCACCAGAGACCCGCAGATAGCGCCATCAGTGGTTTGTTCAAGCCCTCAAAGCAGTCAAGCAAAACCGCAGAGGAGGAGCCACCTCCGCATCCTTGACGCCTGGAACTATGCTAGAGGAGGACCTGCCCATGATACCTATCGCCCCCACGACAACTGTTCCCCCTCCAGATATTCTTCTACAGCAGGACACCACTCTTAGTGATTTCTATGCGGCCTGTGTAGTGGAGGAGGAGCCACCAGACCTTGGCACGATGGAGCACAACCAAGGACCACCACCGGATTGCACGACAAGGGAGCAGGAGCTGAACGATGAAGAAGTGAACCCATAAAGAAATTCGCCACCCCCGCCGTCGCTGCTGCATCACGACCACCTTCAATTGATCTTCGACCTACGCAACATGGCGGAGGATCAAGCCTTCAGAACGGTGAGCATCAGCCAACGTCTGGACATGATTTTTGCTGCATACTCCGAAGCTTCACCACGACGTCAGTGTCCTACTTGCGTGCAACCCTTCACTCTTCCAGGCGATGGGGGCACTCAGACAAACTAGGTTCTGGTCTCTTTTGATTTCTCATGTTTTTACTGTTGCTATGTATTAGAGCTATGGCTCCCCGGGCTAGTTATAGTTTAGACTTCCTAGTTACAGTGAACAAAACCCCTGGTTTCCCACGGGCAGGGTTATACATCTAATTTTGCTATTACTGTATATAGGCCAGCTTCCCTGGTTTCCTCTGTTGGGAGGACAGCTGGACCAAGCTTGACAGTTGTATTCCCATTTTGCTAGCTTAATACAAAGGTTCCACTTTTACTAAAAAAAAATAAATTTATGGAAAGTGGAAAATTTTCCCAAGTTTTGTGACACTGATTCACACCCCCCCCTCTCAGTGTCAAGTGTACATTTCAACAATTCATATCTTTCACAAGTTGTAGGATAGAAGACATATCTGTTTTCTTGAACAAGTCTCCCTTGGGGAGACCTGTCATTTTGATTTTCTCCTCATATTCTAGGCAAGTATGATGAGTGGAACCAAGATTTCTAGTAGCCTTCTCTTCAAGTCTATGATGATAAGGAGAAGGTAATGCATTATAATAATGCATGAAAGCATCCTGATTTTGAGGGGGGATTATCTCAGGGATTTGATTATATACTTTGGTGAATCAAAGGTTAAAAGACTTAATGGTTTCACCATATTTATAGGCAATGTTTTTGTATTCCCTTAACTGCTCAGCCAGACTTTTGGATTATCCATAAGTGGACTTGAACCAATAAACCAATTCTTCCCATGTGATAAGGATTTCGGGATGGAGATAAAAAAAATATGTTGCAACTTTCCCTTGGAGGGAGTTGACAAATAGAAGCATGCAAGTGTCGTTATCATTAGCCCTGATATTATGACAAGCATTAGAAAATCCTACCTGGTGTTCGTTTGTAGTGATGGTTTTATTTCCCGAAAACCTAGGTAAATGCTCCTTGAACTTTGGTAATGGGTGAGTAGCAGGTGCTAGATTCAAGGGAGAAGATACATGCCATGGGGTGGTCGTAGCATCTTCCTTGAATTGGAAAATCCCATATTTCTTTATAACTTTAGCAGGATTGGTAATGGATTGAATAGGGACTTTATGACTGTATATACTACCAATTACTGACGAAATAGAAAGTTGCAAGGAGGAAGAACCTTCGGTGCCACTACCACTACCCGCAGATGTCATATTGAACGTGATAGGTATGGGTGATAAAGATGAACTAGCAGAGTCAGATAAAGTGATCCTTAGAGAATTTTCTTGGATTGCTAGAACTACTTTCCTCCTTCATATTTCAAAAATAGGAGTAGCTTCGAGGGACAACCCTCTTCTCCTTCGAGAGATGCGAGGATAAGATGACATGAAACAAAAGACCAAAGAGGTAGGAAAGGGAATGTTACATCTTATTTATGGGCTGCCTTTTCCTTGCTTCCCAACGTTCATGGACACTTATGTCCCTTTCGATTATTTCCTAGGAACGTTTAAGTTCAACACGAGTACTAGAATTTTCTAAAATAGTGTTGAACAGGGTCAATGCAATGCTAGTTTGGTCATCAAGACCATTTCAAATATTGCGTTGTCTTGTAATAGGTACTGTCATGGAGAAAAAAAATAGTCAAAGAGTATTCAGACAAAGAAAAAAATGAAAGATAATTGTGATTGTAACACCCTGTTTCCCCTAGTCTATAAATATAACTATATTAGCCAAGGAACTATGGAAAACCTAAAAGTGTGAATGTTTTATTTGATGGACCTTTGTACAAAAGGTCGATGAATGTAAATTTTGTTATTTTGATAGAAAATGGTTACGTGCTGCATGACTACTGAAAGAGGGGATGTACTAAGAGGAAACCACAAATGCTATGAAAGGTGGTAGAGGGGACCAAGAATGGTTGTGTTAAGCTCCACCGAACTAGTACCATGCTGGAATTAATTGCTCAAATTAGAACAACCCTCTGACCCAGGAATGAATTACAGTCGGGTTGGTAGGTGGAAATAACTCCTCAAGAGTTAATGAGGGGATGGGGCAGACCACCCATCCGTAAGGCTTCTATACCTGACCACGGACAGGGAATTCCAGCCACACAAAATCTTGCTGAGGGAGGAAAGAAAGGAAGTGTGGTGGGAAAAGGAGGACCTGGGAAAAAATGCAGAGAAGAGAGCGAAAACTCTTGGGTTCGAGGAAGGACTGAAAGAGGAACAGTGAGTTCTGAACACAAAAAATAGAGATTGATCCAGGAGAAGGAGAGTAACCTTTGTCCTTATCTATTTCTGTATTGGGAGAAGGAGAGTAACCTTCGTCCCTAACTTCCATTGAGATGGAAGAAAGAGATTGAATCTCAAAGAATTGTGGCTTAATCTCGGGGGTGGCCAATGATAAATCCATTTGGAGTGACTGAGCCTATGGTTGGGTGGAAATGAGCACCCCTTTCAGAAGTCACATCATGCTCTATGATTCTGATAAGTGTTTTCTTGCCTTATTCTTTGAATTGTAAATAATGGATGCATGCAAGTATTTAC
Source organism: Picea glauca (assembly GCA_000966675.3). Classification (NCBI taxonomy): domain Eukaryota; kingdom Viridiplantae; phylum Streptophyta; class Pinopsida; order Pinales; family Pinaceae; genus Picea; species Picea glauca. The sequence continues at coordinate 399,556 of JZKD02S1831550.1, read as the reverse complement.
ATGTATATAAAGGGTTCTTTCTCTGTATTAAACGATTAAGTTATGATGATGCGTTTGTTCCCTTGAGAACCTATATTTTAGTTTGATTTTCCATATGCCCCATTTTAATCACTCGAAGGCGATTTCCCCAGAAATTTATGTCACCATTCCAGATTCGGAGAAAGCCTTCAGGCATAGCTACCGTTTGGTAACCTCAAAAGTTACTTTGCCTTAATTAAGAGCTTAAATATCTATGAGTTGCATAGGTGGTCCCTTCAGACCAGTAGTCTAGGAGACTATGAACTAACGCCTATTCCCCTTAACAAAAAACCCAACTAAGAGCGGGGATCATAGCCCAAGAGATATATGAATATCCATGTAACTTGGGTCTAGGAACCTTGGAGATCGAGGCTCCGAGATGTCAAATTGGATGATAGTCAAGTTGATTCGAGAAATTGCTATGAACCATCAATCTATGAACAAATATCAAGGGTGGGGAATCATTGGGGAGTGCGAAGGTGAAAATAGAATACGTGCTAGTTCACGGCCCACAATTCACCCTTTTCATTGATCTTGATGGGTTGGAAGATCAACAATCCCGGTTAGACTAGAATCAAGTGAGCACTTTTGAGATTGCGGAGGTTGAACTCTATGGTAGAGAGCACGCATGTTGGGGCCCCAAAATTTATGTGAATTGTCGATCGTCGTTGACCTTCGATCTGGTTTTGATGAGAACCCTAAAACTCAAGGAGCGTGTGGGACGGAGAAATATTCAAGGAGATCAAGCTCAGAAGAGATAGTGTTTTCAGGAGTGCAGACGAAATCCAGGAGATAGGCCCATAGGAGGAGAAAAGGTCGAATCCTTCGATCACATAGAAAATATTCTAAGTGAGAGTAAGTCAGAAGCTCAGGAGGAGAATCGATAGTGGTCATTGGATCACAACACCAAGGATCAACAACCATATGATATACAAAAGGTGCATGAACCTTATCACTTGGCACATGCAGGAGAAGGGGACTTACCAAAGTTCCAAAGTCTTGAAGTAAATTGAGGACATCCATCACCAGGAGGTGAATCTGGACCGCCAAATCCAGAAGGGTACGTGGCGACGGATCACAAACTCCAGAGGAATATGTTTGAGAGTTTTTAGTTGAAATTTGAGATTCTTGAACCCCGAAGACCCAAAGTGAATCTGGACCGCTAGATCTAGAGGGACACATGGCGACAGATCATGGACTCCGGGGAAATTTGTGCGATAGTTTTCATTTGAGATTTGAGATCTCAGAAGTTCGAAGACCCGAAGGATATCTCGACCGTTGATCGAGAAGAGGGCCACATGACTGTTGATATATTTGAAAGGTCAAACACCCGAAGTAGAAGAAGGGTCATTGATTTAGGAGGACAGTTGTCCACAGATCGTTAACTCCAAAAGATTGATGTACGAAGAAAAGCAGGGTTTGCGATTTGAAAAGTTCGAAGTCTAGAATCACGAAGAAGATCACATACGTTGATTTAGGAGGGGAAAATCTAGTCTGTGGATTTGAAAAGGGCAGATCTGAACCATTAGTTCAGATAGTACTGTCAATATCAAGAGATCGATGGTCCCGTAGCATTGCGGGGATTGGAGGTGCACGAATTTTAAAATGTTGAGAATGGGCCGCAATCCAAACCTCAGTTTTCGAGAAAGGACACGTGGAGGAGTGATGAGAATTGCGGGCCGAAAAGTAGTTTGGTTTCAAACTGCCTTTGGTCAAGCCTGCAATTGTGTGTTTGCATGAGGTCATCTCCCAAGGTCACATCTGAGGAGGGGCCAAGAGAAAGTGACTAACGCCAACTCTGAGACTTCGCTGAAGTGAGAAGGAAAAGGTCGTGGGTATCATAAGACCTGCACCAGAAGTCGGAAGGGCCTATGTTTGATTAAGAGGTAAGACTATCAAGGTCTCTAAGTCTTGTTTGACCTAGAGAATAGGAGAACCTTGTCCGGAGGGTCGGGCTAAGTCCCAAACTTCCCAAATTAGGAATTGTAGAGGGAAAGCATATGTTCTTGTGAGGACACTTTTTTTTTTTTTTTCGCATCATCATGGGTGTGTTACAAATTGGTATCAGAGCATGGTTACAACACTTGGCCTACTTGGGCTTATGGACGAGTCACTTAAATACTCTATTTGGAGTACTTTTAAAAGAGTGAAACTCTACCTTACCTCTTTCTTAAAAAGTCTAGTTAAAAATGTTATTAAAGAAAATAATGAAACTTTCTATTGTGTGTGTGCATTTAAGAAATTGAATCGTGTATTGTTCATGAACTAATAGATTGTTAGCTAACAATAATTGTTTTTTTCAACACTCGAGTAGTAAGTAAATCACGGTAAAAATTCAAGAATAAATTATGGTGACATGTCATGAAATGGAGGAAGGCTCCCACAATAGAGACGAAGAATCTAACAAAAGGAGGGTAGTGGAAACCCCTCCCGATCTGGTTGAAACTATAAGGATCCTTAGGGCCGAATTACAGAGTTGCAAGGATGAAAATGAGAGATTGATAAAGGAGCAAGAAAAACAAACAGAAATTAATGCATTCTTGTTGCAGAGCTTGTTGAACATACAGAGGCAACTACAACGTGAACCCACAACCAGACATGTGGACCGATGACATAAGAAGAGAAGTCAAAGTCCACTTGAGATCTGAAAACATGACTCCATAAGTTACCACATTGGGAGAAGCACCTCGAAGAAGGCCCAACCTGGAGGCAGGGGACACTCATTGGTAGAGTCCTTTGGAAAGGAAGATGGAAAATCTGAAGGATCTTCTAGTAGCGGAGAAATCTCACATTCTCAAAGGAAAGGAAAGAAGAAAAAGCATTCCAAAAATCATGATCCTGAAGAATTCAAGAAATCCAAACCACCCTCTTTCGACAGAGATATTAGGAGGGGAGAAGAGGTTGAAGTTTGGCTTCTTGGTTTAAATAAATACTTCAGAGTCCATGACTACTCTAAAAACTTGAAGGTTTGAATAGACATCTTTAACTTGAATGGAAAGGCTTCCATTTGGTGGGAAGACCTTAGGAATGTGAAAGGATTCCATGAGAAGGACTTGTCATGGAAACAGTTTGAGAAATACTTTAGGAAGCGGTATCTGTCAAAGACATACATGGATGGGACTACTAAGGAATTATATGAACTCGGGCTGGGGAAACTCACCATAGATGATTTTTTCAATAAATTCCTTGAACTACTGAGGTATGTACCGTACATAAAAGATGAAAAAGTAAAAATGCAGTGGTTCACTAGTGGGTTACCTCAGACCTACCGGGACAGGATTGAGTTCAACAAACCAAATACCTTAGAAGAAACTATATGGAAGGTGAGGTATTGTTATGAATAGTTTGGGAGTAAGACAAGACCTCGGATTGGAAGAAGAGGAGTAGTTCGAGATTTCAGAAGAAGGGGTTTAAATCCTCAATGTTTAAGAACTATGGAAAATATTCTAGAAGGATCCTTCCTAGTAGAAGTGTATATCAACAAAATTTCCCCTCTCAAAGTGGAAATAAACCTTTTAACATGGTCCCAGAAAAGACCGATAACCTAAAGAAAGAACCCTTAAAATGTTGGGGTTGTGGAGAAGATCACTGATTGAGGGACTGCCCACACAGAAAACAAAACATTAAAAGAATCTACAATATCCAATAAGCTACCACTGTCAATGATGTGGCTAGGAGAATTCCACGAATCTATACAGCCTTGGACAATAATCAAGCCAACCACCAAGCTTCAGTAGTGGAGCTGGAAGGTATGATTGCCAACCATCTAGTTTCTATTTTAATTGACCCAGGTTCTAAATTGAGTTAAGTGGCCCCTCAGACCGTTGATAAGTGTACACTACAACAAATTAGACATGTTAAACTGTGGTTGGTGCGATTATCCACTAGGACCAAAAGAAAGGTGACAGAGGTCATACCAGCCTGTCAATTCATCATGGGTAGATTGTCCACCCAAATGACCCTTAACATACTTCCCCTAGGATCTTATGACTTTTTGATTGGTATGGATTGGTTGGCTGTTTATAAAACTAAATTGGACTGTTATCATAAAACTTTAGAATGTGTAAATGAATAAGGGAGAAAAACGACCCTCCAAGGGATTCAGAAGCTTGTCTCAGTGAGACAAATATCATCCCTTCAAATGAAAAAGTATTGCAGAAAGGGGTGTTCCTTATATGCCATACAGGTACTAGAATATGTTGAGAATGAAAAACCAAACCTAGGGGACCACCCCATATTAAGAGAATAAAAGGATGTTTTTTGATCAAAATCTGGACCAGGGGTCAAAATTTAGCTCAAAAATCAAAGTTCTCGGAATTGTCTCAAAACAAATGCGTGCGTAGCCCTCGTCATCACAAATCCAACGCAACTCGTTTGGGTTCAAACAGACATCGAGAGCGAGAGATATCACGATCTGTTCAAATCGTCAAACAGGTAAAAAAAAAGTACACTGACTGTACTATTTGTACAGGCTGACGTGGCAGATGCTGTATGGTGACATGGCAGATGATGACATGGATTTCACTTATTGGCATATTTGGGTGAATCATGATGTGACACATGGCATCATTTTTGTAAATGGTGTGGTGCCATGTGGTCGAGTCATGGGCTGCCACGTGGCACCATTGTATTGGTTATTGGTTCAAAATTTATGGAGTCCGTGGGGATCGAACCCCAAACCTCCCCACTGGTCAAGTCTTTGCAAAGTCCACCCTACTAATGCGCCGCACGGTGTTCCTTATTATACATATGTATTTAAATTTATTTAAATTAAAAGTAGTGTATGTTGGCGCGGGAGGGGGTCGGGCTGGGGCTTAGCCCCATCCTGTAGTCTTGTGTATTATTCCATGTGACCATTTGTATTATGTGTGCAGTTTTTGGTTTATCAAACGGTTAAGCCATGGTTCTATTATTTACCATATGACCACTGATTTATACACCAAGTGCGCACGGGAATTTGTATTTCAAACAAAGCTCCAGCCCCTGGTTTCGCATGTGACCACATGGAGTGCGCGGGAGTTAAGTTTGGTATTTCAAACATTTTTCCACCACTTGTGATTGTTTTATTCGTTTGGAAATAGAGCTCTCTTTGCAATAGCGCGAGGTCATATGGACCCATGTGCCCACGGCCTTGGCGGTTGGGGGATGGCGTGCCCATAACCATCCTACAGTTTGCACGGTTATGCGGTTGTGCACGTGTGTTAGGTTTTAGCATGAATTTGGAGCGTGTTCTTGGTTAGAACACCTAGAGGTGCATTTTGGCGAACCAGAGACATCAAGCTTGAAGGAAGAGAATGGCAGGAGGCCTATCTTCTTCATTTTTTGGCCGAATGAGGTGCCGTAAAATCCTAGATAGGGGTTTTTGGACGTTCTGAATCTGTTGGCACTATTTTCAAAGCCCTTTGAAGACTTCTTTTGTAGGTTTTTAACCATTGAAGTTTCATAGAGCTCCAGGGAGCTTGAAGCCCTCATTGTTTGAGGTCATGCTCAGATGAGCCTATGTTTAGTTTTTGTGATTGAATAATCATTTTTGACTAATTATTATGCTCTGAACACTTTGGGATAGGTTTCAAATCCATTTGAGGACTTTTACAGGTGTTTTTACCAAAGAGAATCTCTTGGAAGCTTAAGGCCACATGTAGAAGAGGTCATGCCTGGATAAGCCATGATCCATTTTCAGAGTTTTATTAGTCATTTTTGGGGTTTTTATGTATTCTGATCCCAATGGTACAGTCAGAATTTCCATTGGAGTTGAGAAGCATCTTGTAAAAGAATTTTTGACAAATTAATCCCAGAGAGCCAAGTCCATTGATGGAGGCTCAAGGAGATGTAGCCCAGAGAGGGGTGAACTCCTTTATCATGTTGTTCTTGTTGTGAGTGTTTGCTGGTTAATAATTGCTGCAAGTTATTTTTGCTGTTGTATTTATGAAAACAACATATTTAATCTTGCAAAGACCTCACATATAATCATTTAAAAGAAGAAGCATAAACTTGGCACATAATCTATCTTGCATATTTTAACACATGGAGCAAGGTCCTGTAAAGTTTATTTTAATGAAGTAGAGGGTGCTTGCATAGCATAACAAGTCAGCCCCCTATTTTCAGATCAAGTGGTATCAAAGCATAGTTTGTTTTTCTCATGTGTTTGCCATTGATAGCTTGAGATTTAGCTCTTGGTAATTGTGCAAGTTTTGTGTTGAAGTTTGATATCTTGCATGGATGGAGGAAGCTTTAAACATTGATTGTTCTCATACATATTCATTATCTAAGTTCTTTGACAAAGAGATGTTGAAGGAGTTTCTAACCATGAGAGATGTGATGAAAGAGATGTGTGAAGATAGAAAGGAAAGCATTGTCCTTGAAGAGCAGTTGATGGCCATGAAGCAGGAGAAATACCAGCTTCTTGAAAGGTTGCATGAGATGGAGACTCAACTCCATGAGGCAAAGGAAACCCTTACCAAGTACATGCATGAACATAAGGTATGTAATGTTAGTTTATCTTCAAATTTCTCTCAAGATGAATGTTTTGGTGTTTTTGAAAATCACACAAGAGGAATAGGGTCCAAGTTATTGTTAAAAATGGGCTATGAAGGTAGAGGGTTAGGCAAGCATGCACAAGGCATTGTTGAGCCTATTGTTGTTGAAGAAAGACCCAAGTATTGTGGTCTTGGATATGAACGAAGAGATGGAGAAAATTCCAAAGTTGAGGAGACAAGGGAAAAAGTTCCAAGAACAAATTTTGTTTCAAGTTCACCTCTTCAAGAAGGCTATAAAGGTGAAAGTTCAAGAAATTTTGTTGAAAGTTCAATCCCTCTAGCATGCAAGGCTTGTGTTCAAGATGAATGAAAATGTGTGAAACAAAAGAGTTGTGACAACCATGAGGACAAGAACAAATTTCTTGGTCTTCAAAGGAGATCTTGTAACTCTTGAAATTCACCTCCTCAAAGAGGCGATAAAGGTGAATGTTCAAGGTATAATTCTTCTTATCATTCAGTTTCTTTTGATTATGTTAAGAATGATAAATTTGTATGTAAAAATGGAAGAAAGAATCCATGTACATATTGTGGTTTATATAACCATCATATTTCAAAATGATGGAAAAGATTGACCACTTTCAGGAAACTTTACAAGAAAAGACAACGTGAAAAGAAGATGCAAAAGATTTGCACTCATTGTCAGAAGATGGGTCATATCATCGACCAATGTTGGACATTACATCCAACCACTCACCCAGAACATAAGAAGCAGATGGATAAAGAGATTGGCAAGAATGGAAGAGGAGATTCCATCATCGATGTGAGTCAAGATGATTCACAAGAGGACGATTTTCAGCAGAAAAAGTCACCGTTGAGTTGGCTTGGTAAGAAATGGTTGGATTTCTTGAGCAAGTAAGGCTTGCATTTTCTATTGTAGATGCATATTTCAGCCCTATGTATGCATTTATGTTGAGAGTATGACAAGTTGCAACAGTTTATCATAACTTGTATGATGGAAGTTTGCACGTGAATGCAATTCGTTTGAAGGCATTTTTGTTGTTGCACAACTTCGCCAGGAAGATGTAAAAGTGGGGTATGATGTTCATTTGTTACAGCCATATATCTTTTTCATATTCATCTCTTATGTACCCACATGTTTTGGGTTTATGTACTTATGTTTGTACTAGAAGGAGAGTTGAAGAGTCATGCACATGCATTTGTTTTTATGTATGTGTAAGTGAACTTGGTGATGGTTCATCATGAATGATTCATGATTGTAACATGATTGTGTATCATGTATGTCGACTTGTCAGATTGGGAAGGTTGATATGTTTCAAATGAGTCTCAAATGGTGTTGATGATTGTCTGACAACTATGTTGTGATGATCATGTTTTTCGAATTGTGTTTAGTTGATGGTGCTTGTTTGGTTGTAAGTTGATTTTGAGTACACCGAGATACAAGAAAACACCATGTGCTTTGATGAAGTACAAGATGCGACAATTTTCTTGAAGAGAAAAAGACTTTGTTGGCATCATTTTCAGTCTTGTATAAATTTGTTTTCAAGATTGATGGTTTTCTTGGCTTGTGACAAGATGTCGCAGGAAAATTTTTGCAGCCATTAGAAAGAGGATTGTGTTGACGCTAAAGAGTTCACAAGAGGGAATTAATTCTCAGTGGGAAGGTTGACAGTCTTCCAAGCACAAAGAGAACAATGAGTCAGCAGTAGCCATAGAACAGTGGTTGAAGGACATAGTTAGTTGCAGTGCAAGGCACGTGAAAGTATACAGGTGATTGTCAAAAAGGCTTTTCAAGTAGAATCAATTGATAGAACTTGAAAGCATAGGAGTATTGAATCTCAGACAGATAATCATAAGATTTTGTGGGTCCAAAAGACTTTCAGTGGGAAGGCGCGATCAAAATCTGGACCAGGGGTCAAAATTTAGCTCAAAAATTAAAGTTCTTGGAATTGTCTCAAAACAAAAAGGTGCGTAGCCCTTGTTGTCACGAACCCAACGCAACTCGTTTGGGTTCAAACGGACGTCGGGAGCGAGAGATATCGCGATCTGTTCGAATCGTCAAATAGGTAAAAAAAAAGAATGCTGATTGTACAGTTCGTACAGGCTGACATAGCAGAGGCCGTACGATGACATGGCAGATGATGATGTGGCCTTCACTTATTGGCAGATTTGGGTGAATCATGATGTGACACATGGCATCATTTTGGTAAATGGTGTGGTGCCACGTGGCCCAGTCATGGGCTGCCATGTGGCACCATTGTATTGGTTATTGGTTCAAAATTTATGGAGTCCATGGGGATCGAACCTTGGACCTCCCCACCGGTCAAGTTTTTGCAAAGTATGCCCTGTCAACACGCCGCACGATGTTCCTTATTATACATATGTATTTAAATTTATTTAAATTAAAAGTATTGTATGTTGGCGCGGGGGGGGGTCGGGCTGGGGCTTAGCCCTAGCCCGCAGTCTTGTGTATTATTCCATGTGACCATGTGTATTATGCGCGTGGGTTTTGGTTTATCAAATGGTTAAGTTGTGGTTCTATTATTTACCATATGACCACCGATTTATACACCAAGTGCGCGCGGGAGTTTGTATTTCAAACGGAGCTCCAGCCCCTGGTTTCGCATGTGACCACACGGAGCACGTGGGAGTTAATTTTGGTATTTCAAATGGTTTTTCTGCCACTTGTCATTGTTCTATTCATTTGGAAATAGAACCCTCTTTGTAATAGCAAGAGGTCATATGGACCCATGTGCCCACGACCTTGGCGGTTGGGGGCTGGCGCACCCATAACCATCCTACAGTCTGCACGGTTATGCGGTTGTGTGCGTGTGCTAGGTTTTAGCACGAATTTGGAGCGTGTTCTTGGTTAGAATGCCTAGAGGTGCGTTTTGGCGAACCAGAGACAACAAGCTTGAAGGAAGAGAATGGCAGGAGGCCTATCTTCTTCATTTTTTGGCTGAATGAGGTGCCGTAAAAGCCCAGCTAGGGGTTTTTGGACATTCTGAATCCATTGGCACTATTTTCACAGCCCTTTGAAGACTTCTTTTGTAGGTTTTTAACCATTGAAGTTTCAGAGAGCTCCAGGGAGCTTGAAGCCCTCATTGTTTGAGGTCATGCTAAGATGAGCCTATGTTTATTTTCTATGATTGAATAATCATTTTTGACTAATTATTATGCTCTAAACACTTTGGGATATTTTTTAGATCCATTTGAGGACTTTTACAGGTGTTTTTTCCAAAGAGAAGCTCAGGGAAGCTTAAGGCCACATGTAGAAGAGGTCATGCCTGGATACGCCATGATCCGTTTTTAGAGTTTTATTAGTCATTTTTGGGGTTTTTATGTATTCTGATCCCAATGGTATAGTCATAATTTACATTGGAGTTGATCAGAAGCTTGTAAAATAATTTTTGACAAATTAATCCCAGAGAGCCAAGTCCATTGATGGAAGCTCAAGGAGATGTAGCCCAGAGAGGGGCGAACTCCTTTATCATGTTGTTCTTGTTGTGAGTGTTTGTTGGTTAATATTTGTTGCAAGTTATTTTTTCTGTTGTATTTATGGAAACAACATATTTAATCTTGCAAAGACCTCACATATAAACATTTAAAAGAAGAAGCATAAACTTGGCACATAATCTATCTTGCATATTTTAACACATGGAGCAAGGTCCTATAAAGTTTATTTTAATGAAGTAGAGGGTGCTTGCATAGCATAACAAGTCAGCCCTCTATTTTCATATCATTTTCCCAGAAGAGGTACATGTCTACCTCTGATAAGGGATATCGACTTCTCAATAGAACTTACATCAAGAGCGGTACCAACATCTATAGAATGAGCACCCCAGATTTGGTTGAGCTCACGATACAACTAAAGGAGATGATGGAAAAATACTACATCTGACCTAGTGTATCTCCGTGGGGAGCACCTGTCTTGTTTGTGAAAAACAAAGATGGCACACTTCGACTGTGCATAGATTACAAACAACTCAATAAGACAATCATAAATAACAAGTACCCCTTACCAAGAATCGATGACATGTTCGACGAATTGGGAGGTGCTTCCATCTTCTCAAAGATCGACTTAAGGTCTGGATACCACCAAGTCTAGATTAAGGATGAAGACATCCACAAAATAACCTTCAGGATGAGGTATGGTCACTATGAATTTGTGGTGGTGCCATTTGGGTTAACCAATGCCCCCACCACTTTTATGTGCTTGATGAATAATGTACTCAGGAAATTCTTGGAAAAATTTGTATTGGTTTTCATTGATGATGTCCTAATCTAATCCAAGAATAGGGAGGATCATGAAGAACATATTATACTCATACTTCAAGTACTAAGAGAGAATCATCTCTACGCTAAGTTTAGCAAGTGCGATTTCTTTCAAAAGCAATTCCATTACTTAGGCCATGTCATATCTAAAGAAGGGGTGGTAGTAGACCCCGACAATATTAGATATATGATGGAATGGCCTACCCCGAAGGATGTATCTGATATTATATCCTTCATGGTCTTAGCAGGATACTATAGAAGGTTCATAAAAGGGTTTTCCAAGATTGGTTGTCCAATCACTGCCCTTCAGAAAAATGTGATTAAATTCATTTGGACATCAAAATGTGAAGAAATATTTCAGGAACTAAAATACCTCTTGACCCATGCACCCATGCTAATTATTGCAGACCCGGATAATGATTTCCTCATGTGTATAGATGCCTTCAAGGAAGAAATCAGAGGATTCCTTATGCAAGAGAGATGTGTAATTTGCTATGCATCCAGGAAATTAAATGAGAATGAGATCAATTATGTGACCCATGACCTAGAGTTGGCCACCATAGTATATTCTTTTAAAATGTCGATGCACTACCCCCTGGTTAGGAGATTTGTGCTTATGACATACCATTGTGGATTGAGACACCTGTTTGATCAACCAAAACTCAATGTTGGGCAAGCTAGGTGGATGGATCTCCTAAGTGAATTCAATTTCAAAATCAAACACATAAAAGGAAAGGAAAATAGGGTGGTTGATGCCCTTAGCAGAAGTATAAAAATGATTCCTCTAGTAGTAGTAAGCACCTTTGAAACAAATGTCAGGGAAAGAGTAAAAAATTCACAAGAGACGGATGTATTCTTCAAGACCGTGACTTCATAGCTAAGGCAAGAGCCTACATGGATAAAGTATGAAGGCTACCAGAAGCTTGAGGAAGGGCTGCTGACTTACATAAATAGATTGTATATTCCAAACTGTGAAGACTTGAAGAGGTTCATAATGGATGAACTAGATAAGAGACCATATACTAGTCACCCAGGATATCAGAAGATGATCATGACCACTAGGAAACAATTCTATTGGCCTGGATTGAAGAAAGACATGGATAACTATTTAGCTAAGTGCCTAGAATTCCAACAAGTTAAGGCATAACACCGACATCGAATAGGATTTTTACAATCCCTACCCATCCTAGAATGGAAATGGGAAACCATCTCCATGGAATTCATCACCAGATTACCAAAGTCGACCAAGAAAAATGATTCCATCACGGTTGTGGTGGACAAACTAAGTAATTCTTCTTATTTTTTTCCTATCAAATCAAATTGCAATGCCATATATATTGCCAACATATTCATGAAGAAGATATTTAGACTGCATGGCATGCCCAAGATACCAAATTCACTTTAAGCTTTTGGAAATCCCTAATGGCTAGTTTTGAGAAAAACATGTTGTTCAACACATCATATCACCCTCAAACTGATGGACAGACAGAAAGAGTGAACCAAATAGTAGAAGAGATGCTAAGGATGCATGTAATGCATCAACCTAAGAAGTGGGAAGACTACCTACCATTGGTAGAGTTTTCCTACAACAATGATTATCAAGAATCCTTGAAGATGAGCCCTTTTGAATCCCTCTATGGTAGACAATGCAAGATTCCAATCAGCTTGTGTAACCTAATGGATAGAATTACAATCATACCCAACATACTGAAAGAAATGGAAAAACAAGTGGTTCAGATAAGACAAAATCTAAATATTGCTCAGGATAGACATAAAAGTTACGTCGACAGAAAGAGGACTCCTAGAGAGTTCAAGACCAGAGACCATGTCTATCTTAGAGTTAGACCTAGGAAGAGTTCCCTGAGAATGGGAGCCTATGCCAAATTGGCACCTCGGTATGGTGGACCCTTTGAAGTATTAGATAGAGTGGGACCTGTAGCCTATAGGATAGCACTCCCTCCCACTGTAAAGGCACACAATGTTTTTCATGTTTCATTATTGAAGAAATATGTACATGATTCTAATCATATAATTGACTGGTTTGTGATCCAGGTGGATCTGGAGGGAGAATTACTATAAGAACCCCAATGCATATTAGACAGGAAGGAAACCTCACTCAAAAACTGAACCATTGCACAAGTCAAGGTGCAATGGAAACACTTTGGCCCAGATGAAGCTACGTGGGAAATGGAGGATTCCATGAGACGGGCATATCCAATTTTGTTTACTCCTCTAAATACATGTCATGTTGATAGATAGAACATCAAGGACAATGTTCCTTTAAGGGGGAGGGAATTGTAACACCATGTTTCCCTCAGTCTATAAATATAACTATATTGGCCAAGGAACTATGGAAAACCTAAAAGTGTGAATGTTTGATTTGATGGACCTTTGTACAAAAGGTCGATGAATGTAAATTCCATTATTTTAATAGAAAACACTTACGTGTTGCATGACTGTTGAAAGAGGGGATGTACTAAGAGAAAAACACAAATGCTATGAAAGGTGGTGGAGGGGACCCGTAATGGTTGCGTTAACCTCCATCGAACTAGTACCATGCTAGAATTAATTGCTCAGATCAGAACAAACCTCTGAGCCAGGAATGAATTACAATCAGGTTGGTAGGTGGTAAGACCTCCTCAAGAGTTAATGAGGGGATTGGGTAGACCACTCATTCGTAAGGCTTCCATACCTGACCATGGACTGGGAATTCGATCCACATGCAAGATTGTTTAGGAAGGCAAGAAAGGAAGTGTGGTGGGTAGAGGAGGACCTGTGGAAAAATGTAGAGACAAGAGAAGAAAATCTCAGGTCTGAGGAAGGATTGAAAGAGGAACAGTGAGTTCTGATCATAGAAAATAGAGATTGAGTGAGGAGAAGGAGAGTAACCTTTGTCCTTATCTATTTATGTATTGGAAGGAGAGTAAACTTCATCCCTAACTTTCGTTGAGTTGGAAGTAAGAGATTGAATATCAAAGCATCGTGGCTTAAGCTTGGGGGTGGCCAGTGATAAATCCATTGGGAGTGACTGAGCCTATGGTTAGGTGGAAACAAGCACCCCTTTCAGCAGTCACATCATGCTCTATGGTTCTGATAAGTGTTTTCTTGCCTCATTCTTTGAATTGTAAATAATGGATGCATACGAGTGTTTACATGTCTATAAAGGGTTCTTTCTCTGTATTAAATGATTAAGTTATGAGGATGTGTTCGTTCCCTTGAGAACCTATATTTCAGTTTGATTTTCCATATGCCCCAGTTTAACCACTTGAAGGCACTTTCCCCAGGAATTTACATTACCATTCCAGAGTCGGAGCAAGCCTCTGGGCATATATACCATTTGGTAACATCACAAGTTACTTTGCCTTGATTCAAAGCTTAAATCTCTATGAGTTGGGAAGGTGTTCCCTTTAGAACATTAGTTTAGGAGACTCTAAACTGGCTCCTATTCCCCTTAACCAAAAACCCAACTAAGAGCGGTGATCATACCCCAAGAGTTATATGAAGATCCACGTAACCTAGGTCTAGGAACCTTGGAGCTCGAGGCTCTGAGATGTCAAATTGCACGATAGTCAAGATAGTCAAGTTGGACCCTGCAATTTCTATGAATCGTTGATCTATGAATGGAGATAGAGGGTGGGGAATCACTGCGGAGCGCGAAGGTTAAAATAGTTTACGCGCTAGTTCATGGCCTGCAATTCACCCTTTCCATTGATCTTGATGGGCTTGAAGATCAATGTTGGCATGGGGGCAAACCCAGGGTTCAACGGTTCAACAATGCACCAAAAAAAACCTAACTACTAGACCTTTCGACAACACCTGCGAATCACATGAAGTCACACCCGAGGTAGAGTTAGGAGTGGTTGCAGGACTCGGGTGTCTGCAACCTAGCTGGGACATAGATATGTGATCACATTACTTAACAGATCACTTAGCAATTAACATTCTTTAATATTTAACTCTTATCCACTTCGCAGGAGAAAACCCTAATTACATAACAACGCATTATTCAACAAGATCTAACACATCCAAGCACTTAACATATATAAATAGATCAGATCTAGCATTCATTCACATCACTAATCACTAAGATACTATATCATATGCATCTAACATATATTGCTACACTAAGCATAACTCACATAACAACCATAATGCACAAAGCAACCACAACACAAGATATACGTGGTTCACCCCCAGCGTGGGGCTATGTCCACCAACTCTTCTTCTTTTTATTATCTTCGTTCAATGCACAGAGCCATACGACCCACTTTGCATAGGACAAGAGATCTGTGCACACCTCACCATATCCTCCTTCCCCGAGTTAGGTCACAACACAAAGACTTCTTACATAGTCTACACATGAGCTTCTTACAATCACTTGCACTTAGCTCTACAAGGTTTAACACATAGTATGCACAAAAGCCTCTAGCTCCGCACTAAGCCACAAACATTCACTACTACTCGCACTTAGCACATTGGCCTCATTACCCTTAACACCACCTACTTAGATCACCTAGAATTCTATTTATACATTACAAAGGGGCCAAAGCATGGGTAAACCCATGGGGTGACATCCCATACCCATTACATAAACCATAATCCCAAAAATCCCTAAAAAGGGGCCAAGATCCCGTAATCTCCAATTCACCTTGCGCTCCGCCTTGAACCATCTTGTTGAAGTCCCAAAAATGGTCAAACATGACCAAGGATCTCCAAAACTTGGTCAAGGGCCAATAGGTCCCCAACACTCACCTGTGACTCATCTCGAGTCACTCAGATATGGGTAACTCTGCCTTGAAGGCCTTGAGCTTGGCTCAAGATGCCTCAAAGGCCTTGAGCTTAGCTCGAGCTACCTCGAACTTTTGCTTCGCCAGAGCCTCCTGCTCAGCAAAATAATGAAGAACCTTCTCCATCATAGGTCCTTTCAAGAGATGTTCTACTTTGGTGACCACTTGTTCTAGTTCTGCACCTCATCCTTCAATCTCCTAAAAAAGTGTGCAAGCTTTGTCCTGCACTAGCTAGAGCTTCTGAGTCACTTCCATGACTTTAATCTGGATGGCATGGACCTACTACTTAACCATGCATTGTTCTTGGGACCTTTTCATCCTCTCAACCACTAAGAGTGGCTTCAACTTTGCTTGCATTGTTGCACCTACTTCTTTGCCTCCTGGAGATGTGACTCCAGTGTCCTTAGTTCAGGGTCCTCTGCAAGGAGCTCGTAGGTCTGTGCACTTCGACTGCTGAGTTGTTTTCATTATAAGGCCAATGACTTGATTCTTTGTATTGCACTCCAGACATTTTCTTCCCTTTGGTCTTGCACTTCCCGTAGAGTGCTTGGTACTGCTTGTAATTCTAGTTCTGCTACTCTTTGTTGGAGCTGCTGAATGGATTCAACAGGCTTAGCCACCTGACTCTCCACTGGGTGTTCTTCCATTTTTTCTAAGCCCATCACAGAGCGAAGTGCTTTGGTGACTGTTTCTTTAACTCCAATATTCTCTGCGAGCAACTATTCTTTCTCCTTCTCAATCTGCGCTCCATCCTCTTCAAACTTTTTCTGGAGGGCATCTTTTTCTTATTGCGCAACTCGACGTTGCTCTATGGATTCCTCTTTTGCTTGCTTTAATGCCTTTGTGGCCTACTCTTTTTCTTCCTAGACACGAAGAAGGTGAGCTTTTGTCGAGTCTGCTAATATGCATAACTGGGGAGGCTCATCTCCCAACTCAATCCCTTTAGATGATGGTGGCACAGTAGACACTGCACGGCTGGAGTAGAGGGCTTGTTGTACCCCTTTCAACTCTGTTGCAATCCTATCATACATGGTCTCCTTTTTTTCTTCGTTTCACTATAGAATGTCTTCTAAGGTATCCAATATAGCGGCAATGATGAGGTCGATGTCATCCACCATTAACACAGTCTGAAATGGCATTCTATTGGCTTTTGCATTCTTTCACGATGTAGGTTTCTTGGGGGAAACCTTTATTTTATTGGATGTATTATTTCCATCAAGGGGGTTCCTAGGTGGTGTTACTTCGCCCTGCTCCACTTTGTATTCTTTTCTGTTGTTCTCTTCCTTGTCTACTTCATCACCTCCTCCCCCTCCAGGTGAATCTGAAGCAGTTTCTTATGACGTGTTGTTCAACTTATGTTCCTCTTCCATGTTTTTCCTTATACTAATGTTGGGTGCATCATATTCTTCGTGAGTGACCACAAGAATGATGATGAGGTTGGGGTCGGACAGTTTTTCCTGGTTGACTAGTATAAGTAACTCTGTGGGCCATTCCTTAGTTATTTCTTCCATGTCCTCCTTAGTGAGCTTATAGTAGGATTGAATCTCTTCTTTATGTTTGTCTCTGCACGCAGTGATATAAATAAAATGTCTATCTAGGTGGAACTTCACAAATGGCCTGAACCTGTGGAGGGTGTTCGACATCATACAAGGAACAGACTCAATAGCTCTCTTCAACTACAGGTAATAGGTGTGGAACACCGCATTTGACTGTCATTTCTTAGCCATGTCTCTCGAGTACCAAAGAGTAGTGAACTTTGTAGCTAGGGGTTCGAACGTCTCAATCTCAGGGAAGGTCGCTCCTTCCAGCATCTCGCAAGAAATGAAGGCAATGAGGATCAGTAGCTAGCTGAAATGGAACTCATAGCCCTGATCCTGAGCTTCGCAACAGTCTTTCTCTAACTGGTTGACGAGGTAGCTCACCCAATTCATTTGTAATCCTTCAATGCATTTTCTCGCGAGGTCAATAATGAACCCTATGACCTGCGTGGGTTTGTTCTTCCTTACTAGCTTGCCAGGGATCAAATGGTAGGTTGGGTGCACTGCGCCATTCTGGATGGAAGCTACCTTGTAGCCTTGCTTCCCCTTCTCAATATCGCCATAGGTATATTTGATTCTCTACGCCAGAGCGCGATCTATAGCCTTCCCTGGATAAAATTCTTGTGGGTCTCGTCCTTGCATGCTTAATCCAGTGATCTGATGGATCATTGCCAAATATATAGTGATACATCTGTCCAACCACAAATAACTTCCATAGAAGCAAGACAATAGGATTTTAATGCATGCGTTAACCTCTTGATGCCTTCCAAAGTGGGGTATCTTCATTACATTCAGGATGGTGGACCTAGCGATGTCCATGGTCCACAACTGGGGGATGATATTCAAATTCATCCCCTTTGTCTTGGTCAAATACTTATGTGGGGCAAGCATGCCATAGTTATTTTTATATCCCAAGTTGAAGTCACTAATATTCAACATCATAATCTGCCCCAACTGCAGTCCAACTGGATGTATCCCCTTCGGGAGGTACACAGTGATCAAGGTGTAGTGGAAGTCCCTCGAGACACTGTCACGACTAACCGCGCCATCCAGAGGTAGGATATATTAGAGAAATATAGATTGGATGATATTCACATTCTCCAAGTCATCACGATGCTTGCTATGTTTCTTAGTAGCAGGTCAGCTAGATTGACGCTGCTCAGTCGATGGGGATGCTTCCAATCCTCACATCGATGAAGCTTGTATGCCTACGGACATCACCTTTTTATCCATGAGTTCTATTAGGATCTCTTCGATGGAATTTTCTACTATGCTTATGTCATACGACATGCATGCTCGAGGTCTAAGGTTGGTGAGAAAACACTCAATGTAATAGAATGGTTGGCGAGCTCTCAATAAGCATTGTGCAAAAGCAATTAGTTATCTGTGGGATTGGATAATCACAATTGGCAAAAGTGTTCTCGGTGCAATGGTCAACGAGATAAATAAAAACCATTGTAACAGACTCTTCCAATGGGTAGGAATGCCTCAATCGATGCAATTCCATATGTTATGGCACAGTTGAAATGGTCCAATGGAGAACATTCTGGCAATAACTGTGTTTCTAGCCATTATGGAGCGTCGATCTAACAGTCGAGACGCCTCCAACAGTCATATCGCTTCACCATGGAGAAGTGCCAATATGTGTTGTTCTGATATCTCAATGAAGTTCCAGTTCTGCAAACCTTCTTTCTGCGAAGTCCTCTCTGGAACTTCCTACAATGTTTCTAACTTTTCTTTCTTCTTGCTGAGATTTCTGACTTTATTTCCTTTGATTTGAGTCACTATTTTCCTCTTTTCATTATTGTTCTTATCTCCTCTTGGCATAGTAAATTCACACTGTGGAGGGTCTTTCATAGGGTTCGAGGGTAATACTTCTTCTCTTTCTAGGGTAGGTTCTCTACTCTCCTATATTGACAAGAGTTTCAAGTCTTCCTGTGTTCTTTCAACTTCGAACGCCAGGTATCTGGTCCTTAGTAGCTTTGACTTGTCCTATTTTTATTCTGGTAAGTGTGTGATTCTCCTATCCATGAAATCTCTTAGTTCTTTATTTTTCTATTCTATAGCTTCCTCTTCTTGTTTCCTTCGTATATGATCTTTCGCAACCCAATTTTTTCCTAGAAAAATAGCAAATGTGGCGTTGTTCTCAACAAACTTAACGACCTCAAATTATTCTTTTGTCAAAGTTCCATGAGAACTCATAGGTATTTGGGTAAGTCTTCCACATAGGGTTATCATCTTGCCTTTAAACAATCCTATTCCTCCCAATGAAGGAACCATAGCAGGCTTTCCCAAAATTTCCCAAGTTCTTTTTGTCATGATATTCACCTGTGTTTCCTCATCTAGGAGACAGTCTATGTCGAAGTCTCCTATTCTTGTTTCTATGCATTCCTTCTCTTTTAAGACCTTTGATAATTTGATGTCTCTGTGATCATTCAGGGTTTCTTGCATCTACAATAATACAGTCTCTGATTCTTTCGGGTTCTTGAGAATATTCTTAGTCTCTTAAACTTCCTCATGGTATTATTGTCTCATGTTTATCTTTTCAACTTTAGCAATCATTCTAGGGAAATCTAAAACTTCATGTCCAGTAGCCTTACAACAAAGTAAAATATGACCATGACCAGGGCATTCCTTATCAAGATGTCTCGGTCTTCTACAATTATAACAAAGATCTAATCCTCTCTTTCTCTTAAATGATCCCCAACCTTTCTTGTACTGCACACTGGGATCACAATGGTGAACCTATAAAAAATTCTTTCTAGGATCCTGCATCCACTTTTTAGTCCAAACATTCTTTCTATGCATAGGAATAACATATCTTTCACTAGTACTATCATATCTATTCATATCAAATCTTCTTTCTTCTAGTTGTGCCCTAGTTTTCAGACTAGGACAAAATCTATCAAACATACCTAGATCCATTCTTTCGAAACACACATTTTCACTTATATTACCTTTATCAAAGAACAAAGCTTTAATATCTTACCTCTTTTCTTCATATCGGTCTTCTTTTCTTAACACAGAGCGTCACAAGTTAAGTAGAGTACTGCGCACTAAAGAAACATATCTATGCACAAAGCTTTCTTTGTTCTTCAGTTCCCAGCAATCACAGTTTTAGGTATCGACAATAGAACCATTTGTTGGCACAGGGGAAGACCCAGGGTTCAACATTTCAACAATGCACCAACAAAACCCTAACTACCATCCCTTTTGACAACACCTGTGAAGAAGATGAAGTCTCACCCAAGGTGAAGGAAGGGGTGGTTACAGGAATCAGGTGTCTACAACCTAGCTGGGACACAGATCTTTGATCACAGTACTTAACATAGCACTTAGCAGTTAACATTCATTAATATTTAACTCTTATCCACTTCGCAGGAGAAAACCCTAATTATAGAACAACATAGTATTCTACAGAATCTAACACATCCAAGCACTTAGAATATAGAAACAGATCAGATCTAGCATTCATTCACATCACTAAGAACTAAGCTACTATATTAGATGCATATAACATATATTGCTACACTAAGAATAACTCACATAACAACCATAATGCACAAAGAAAGCAAAACACAGGATATATGTGGTTCACCCCCAGTGTGGGGCTACGTCCACCAACTCTTATTCTCTTTATTACCTTTTTTCATTGCACAGAGCCATAAGACACACTTTGCATAGGACAAGAGATCTGCACGCACCTCTCCAAATCCTCCCTCCCTGAGTTAGGTCACAGTACAAAGCCTTTTGACACAGTCTACACACTAGCTTCTTACAATCACTTACACTTAGCTCTGCAAGTCTTAACACATAGTATGCAAAAAAGCCTCTAGCTCCGCACTAAGCCACAAACATTCACTACTACTCACACTTAGCACATTGGCCCCATTACCCTTAGCACCACCTACTTACATCACCTAGCCTTCTATTTATACATTAAAAAAGGGGCCAAAGCATGGGTAAACCCATGGGCCAACATTCCATGCCCTTTACATGAACCCTGATCCCAAAAATCCCTAAAAACGGGCCAAGATCCTGCAATCTCTGCTTCACCTTGCACTCCACCTTCAACCCGCCCGTTGAAGTCCCAAAAAATGGTCGAACATGACCAAGGATATTCAAAACTTGGTCAAGGGCCAACAATCAACGATCCCGGTTAGAATAGAATCGAGCGAGCACTTTTTAGATTGCGGAGGTCGAAATCTCTAGTAAAGAGCATGCATGTTGGGGCCCCACAATTTCTGTGAACCGTCGATCGTCATTGACCTTCAATCTGAGTTTGATGCGATCCCTAATGTTAGAAAAACAAGACCACAGAGGAATAAATAAAAACAAATGTAGAAACAAAACACAGAAGACACACAATACAAGAGAGACACAGATTTACGTGGTTCACCTAGTGTGGGCTACGTCCACCAGAGAAATTTCTAGGTCCTTCCTTTATTATTATCCAACAAATGAAGGTATACAACCTACAACAAAACCCGTTATAACTTCCTCTTCTTTCTCTCATAGTCTCCTCTCTCAAAATACAATATTCACCATCCACCATAGTCGCGATACATTTCCCTCATAAAAGAGGGTTGCCTTCTAGGGAAAAAAACCTAACATAATCTCTATCGTTAGATCTGCGACGTTATAATGAACGGTCTAGATTTACAATGAAATTACAATATAATTTTACAAGGCAATTTTGCTTCGGGGGCTTCACCCTCGAACCCCCGCT